>JAQQZT010000036.1:6430581-6451911 GCA_030068275.1 Clarias platycephalus | reverse complement strand
ACCCTTCATTTCTTTGTAAGTGGGCAAACTTAGAAAATCTGTAGGGGATCAAATACTTATTTCCCCCACTGTATATGCAGAGCCCTAAAGTTTTTCTAAGAGGTTTACAAGTAACTTTGGCTATCCAAACAATTATTTTATTTATCCCCATGCTTCATCCTGGTCAGGGTTGGTTATAGAGCACATCTCAGGAATCCTGGGTACAAGTTCAGAAAATCAAAGTTTTTTCCATGAAACCATGCCAACACACAAGTCACAACTTGGGGACAATTTGACACAATCTGCCATATTTTTGGACAATGGGGGGAAATAAGAATCTGAAGGAACCCATGCTGAGAACTAAATCAGAAACTCTGGAGCTGTAAGGTTGTAATGCTTCCTAGTGCAATAAATAATCATCTCTTCCCACACTATTCAGTGACCTGTCTTTTCTTTTATGTAAAAGTATACACTTAAGACAAGAGAACAACATCAACGAATGTTCTTTGGATAGTTATCAGTTCTAAAGGTTCTACTTCAAACCTTCTGTGAAAGAGAAATCGCCTGTTATAAGGTTATACATGTAATGATGAGAGATCAATACTGGTATTGCGTTATTTACCACATATTGTTGTTGCAAGTACGGGGGAAGAAAGAATTTATGTTAAAAAATGCAAAGACTTTATAACAGTTACATTCTTTAAAGTAAAATTCTTTTTCTGAAAGGAAAATCCTCAGTTGTCAGGCTGTACATAAAACCTTTAAACTATTTCCCAGTGGGACAAATTAAAGAACGCTTTGTGTAAGATTGAACCTTTTTCCTCCCCCCAAGAGTCTACTTTACTGTTTTGATACCGCATTCATTAAATTACATTGGCTTCGACTGTATTAGAATGTCTGCTATAATCACACACATTTCCCCCAGTCCTGCTCAATATCTACTTTACTCTAGTCTCTCTGCTGGTTTTAATCTTCCGGAACAGCACACAAATTACATTGGTTTTGATTCACCCCGGCGCCGTCCCCAGCCCAGGGCATTGTGGGATAGCAACGTACATGATAGGATTGGATAGCAATCTAATAAGCTTTCACTGTGAGGTCTGTGTCAGGGTTACAAACACAAGAGTTTCTACTGTAGATCATCGCCTTTTCAAAATTTGCCGATTTTCTCGGCGTTCCTATCTTTTCCCAGACATTTTTCTCCTCTGTGCAGACATGATAAATGAGCTTACGCTGGAATTTACTGGGTGTCATGCCGAAGTCTGGTCAGTAGGAATGAGGGGGGAAAAAATGGAGCTATGTGATCTCTTTGGTTTATTAGAAATTTAAATCAGCAGTGAATTAGCTTTATTTTCCAAGGTTACTACGATTTTTTAAATTCATTTAGATTTTCACCAACTCTTAGACATAAACACACAAAGATTCAAAAAAGGTTTAGGTCAAGTTTACAGATTAACACTTACGAGATCCCATCAGGGTACTAAACAGGCTTATCCACCCCAAACCAGTAGGAAACTAAAAGCCCCCCACTTAAGGCCCCGCTCCCCTCCAGAGCTTCATTCTTCCGCTCCATATCCCCTCTCCTCCTGTTTTTTTAATCTCCTTACTGCTTAGCTCCCTCCATTCCTCCCTGCCAGGTGGCTACGCACAAAAGCACAGCCTTCCAATGCACCGCAGGTTTCACTACGTCACCTCATCTTCCGCAGTTTAGCTCAGGAGTGACTAAGCCTTCATCTTTATTTCTCCTTTTCTCCTCATTCCTCCTCTTGGAGATCATCACACTCCCCGTGCCACCCGCACCCCATCGGCCGACGTTCTTCACGGCTTACTCAAAGCCAAATGCAGAAGAAAAAAAAAAGAGCGAGGGGAAATAGTCTAAGTCAGCATGTGGGTTTTTAATACCACCTGAACATGAAGCATGAAATCAACTTCGACACTGATACGTTTGTTTTTCTCAAGTCGACATTTGAGATCCTGGTGTATTATTGTCTAAGGAGAAAACTATTAATATCAGGTTTAATTCTGCATCTTTATTGAAGACAGACTGAAAAAGCCTGTTTGAAGGATGTTGCAGCTTATTTGTATTCGCGTGGTATTTGGGGTTGAAAGTAAAGTTAATTAGAGTGAACTTGGTCAATGTAGAGTATCTATTTTCTTTCCCTTTTTTTTTTCACATTAAGTAGATTATTGTATTATCCTGTGTGTTGCCTTTAGCAATTGGGTATGCTTGGATTTATAGCCAAAGCATATGGTCTGAGGACTGAAAAAAAAAAAAAGGATGAGGTATAGGGCATTCTCATGGTCATGGTGCGATTTCAACCTACTCCTGCAGTGCGACCTATAGATCCATACATTCCCACTGCGTTTGTGTGTGGACCACCATGTCAGCTTCTTTTCATCTGTCCTGTTTTTAGGTTGATGATTTTTTTTTTTTCCCATCCCTGCTAAGGCCAAAGGGATTATTCCCATAGTTCTACCCACTGAAAAAGAGGCTTGCAACACCCCTAGAACTCCTCAAGGGGGAATTAGGACAGGACCGGCCAGGCCAAGGATCCCCACAGGGCTGGATCAACAAGGAGCTTCAGAGGCCAAGCCATCCATGACAGCAAATTCTGTCTGGGGCAGGTATTAGTAACTGAGAGCAAGTGGGTTAACATTTCAAGTGTTAACACAGAGATTAGCCTGGAACACTTTGTGTAAAATATTGTCTTAATGAGAAGATGAACTGTAAACTAATCAAAAGAACGATACAATTGTGCATGTTTGCATTTATTTAATGATATATCCAGAACTAAAAGCGCTCACTAAAAATATCCTGTGCTGCTGTTAATCTCTTCCTTATACATTTAAAGCAGCTTTGCATTTCAAATCATGTACATAACATCTTAGACGGGGTTTGTATTTACAATGTTTTTTTTTTTTTACCCCCTCAGGAAAAGCCTTGAAGCTCTGATGCCCGCTTTGTAAATGAGGATGCTAATACGATTCGGTTTTCCTTAATGCTTGCAGAAGCTAAAATATTGATGCAGGGAGGGCAGAGAGGTATTCTTTTATTAAACCATCACAGGAAAAGTCGTTCTATTTTATTTCATTTATTTATTCCTTCCTTGTTTTCTTTCCTTAAGAAATAAAAGGGAAAGGACTCAAAGGTCAAACGCCTTGGAGGGACAGGCAAAGAAAAAGTGTTCCTCAGCCAAGATTTACGAGTATTTGGATACACACATGCACACACACCCGCACGTGCACACACAGACACAGACACACACAGAATCAAAGAATCTGAAATGCGCATTAGGCAGGGAAAATGCAATACTATAACCAGTAAATCTGATTGCAGGATCGAGATGAAGAGAAGCAGATAGGACAGAAAGAGTGCATATAGAATAACTAATCCTACAGGAAGCCCTCAGTAAAACATATTTGAGGTGATTTAGGATTTGATTGACTGTAATATGCTATTCACTACCCTCATTTATCTGTACAAGTCTATGCCTTAATGCATGGAGTCAGGGACTGAATGAGAATTAAAGAGAAAGTAGGATTCTCTCAGATATGCTCTGATTCGGAAAGCAACTGCTGGCTCTACCTTTAAAATAATTTTAAAATGACACTGAAGAGCGTTCAAAATGACAGGTTATGGCGACACATCGAGAGGTCATGAACAGGGTAATGGTGTGATGATGAAGAGAGATGGGTATTGATGACATAACGAGCAGGGAATGGCAGGAGAATGATGCCTTCTATCACATTTTTATATTAGCGGGTGCAGGAGGTTAGCCACCGTTATTCTATTCCATGCCATATCTGAGATGAGTGCATGACTGTTTTTATTTTTGTTATTATTTTTTTTATATATATACATTTTAACATCCACATCCTACATGCTCCCATATACAGTACTGTTGACTAATCCCACTCACTCGAACACTTCTGATTGCCCGCTATTTTGAAGCTTCTAAGAAACCCATATTCATGAATTATTATGGTTGTGGATACAGTTCTTTGTGAGTTAGACAATACTGTATTCCTTTTAAGGATTTTATAAACTCTAATCAGAATAATAGTTTTATAAACTCTAATTACAAATTTACTGGCCACAACCACATACAGTGTAAGGTATATTGGCCTTAAAGTTCAGATATGTGCAGTAGAATGCTGTGCAACCTTGAACTTCGGTAGTTGGAAGTGAAAAACCTATGCAACATAAGATAACATAACATAAAACAATATATAACAGAGCACAACATCATAATTTAACAATGTGCTATACTGTATATGGTATAATTAATTGAAATAATATTCAAATAGTGCAGTTGTTCTCACAATTTAGAAGTAATCTATAGTGTGGTATTTTTTTAAATAACTTATGTACACAGTGGTTATTTAAACAAACAAAAAACAAACAAAAAATTGTTTCCTGCTGAAAGTCTGGATTTTGTCATCCCTAAAAAATTTAGGTATGCTCATATCATCCTCATAAGGCTGTCATGTATATTTCTTTGTTTAACCATTGTAATTTGTAAACCACCTTGGGTAAATGCAGAAATTGTAGTATTACAAATGTTCCCTCATATCATATCATATCATATCATATCATATCATATCATATCATATCATATCATATCATATATCATATATTATATCATATCATATCATATATCATATCATATATCATATCATATCATATGTTGTCATGGAGTGATTTTTTAAAAAAATTCTATTACAATTTTAGTCAAATAAATAGGATTTAAAAAAGTCTAATCGCATCATATAGGGCCTCAATACAGAGTTGAGTTTAAACTTAGTTAACATAATAGCGGATATCAAATGCAAATGATCAAAGAAAACTAATCTCACTTTGAACCTTAAACTCACCTTGACAGTGTAGCAAAGAATGTAGAAGAATGCAAAGAATGTAGAAGGCAAAACTGACATTATTTTCACTGCTAGTAAACAGTTGACTGTACTTTGGGATGAAGGTATTTTTGACTATTTCTTTTGTTCATTTTTTTTTTTTTTTTTTTTTTAAGACTCAGGACACACAACTGGATTGATAGAGGGGGTTTCAACAAAAAGAGTTCAGTGTAAGACTTTTCTTGCCAACTAAGAAAAGTGATAGGTTCCATTATCACAAGGAGAGACGAATCAGAATAAATCTCTTTCTCTCCTTCCCTTTCAAAAGTTAGATTTTTTGGATATTGTTTATAATTTGTGGGTATCACGGAGCTGTTATCAATAGGCTCCTGGAACGTCCGGGAGAGGTTGGATGTCTGCAAGTGAAACATACTGTAGTGCTAGTTATATATTTACCTATTAGCTGGCTATTTATCAACATTTTTAGTCTCTCAGCATTTGAAGCAGTTAAGTAAACATTTTTTCTTTTTTTCAGATTTGTTTGGAGTTTGTCTAAGGTGATATAAAGGATATTTCTCAAGATGCAAAATTATTTCTAAGACTCACAGAACTACAGACTTTTTTATTCGGCGAGTGCCAATAAAACTCGGATTGATGACATCGGAGCTCATAATAAAATTGTTGCATTGAACTCATAAAAATCCATAGATCACAATTGGTGCATTCAAATGACAAAACTAGAATTAAACTTTAGCTCTCTAGCTACAACAAGTGGCTCTCCATGTGATTCATGCTGGTTATATTGGGATCTGTAATAACGCTGAACATTAGCATAGAATGTTCTATGTGCAAAGCTTTAGTAGCAGACATGCTTCCCTTCCCTATACTGGAGAGAGAGAATAGCATCATTTATCTTTAATTACACAAAGCTCTGTGTATACACGAGCGTGTACGGGCACTGCTGTCAATGCTAAGCATCTTATGTCTGGTCCAAATATTATTTTTTCCCGTTTAAGCTTTGCTCCAGTCTAAATCGCGTTACCTCACCCACACACACATAACTCAAACCCATCTCACAGCGGAAAGCCCCTCCGAAAAGAGCACGCCGAAACTTGAGACAAGTGCAGTCAGAAAACACAATACAAGCACTTTCTATTCAAGCGCATACACCATAAATAGCCACAACAAGCTTAAGGACTATCTTGTGGTTGCACACTGCACCAGGTGCTCTGGTCTTGTTTGTGAATGCTGCACAAATGATTATCCGTATCTGGCATTTTCCAGTCGTTATATTTGCTTATTAAACTGCCACGCTAACATCGGCTGTCAGGGTGAATGGCAGCCTTCGTGAGAAGCCACAAAATTTTGTGCTCATTTCCGTAGCAATGCAATATCTTTTTTTTGAAGCACCACATTGCCATTCTGACATTCTGACATGAGTAAAATGATGTTTTAAAACTTGCTAACATACCCCGTGTCACAAACGAGACAGCAGCAAAAGCTATGCTTTCTGATCATTAGCATGAAGACGGCAATATTTCAGCAATATTATTAGAAACCTCAAGCTAACCTGGATCCTTCCCCAAACAAATTCATACGTCGATTAAATGAGAAATAGTGACAGCAGCAAGCAGAAATATTTTTTTTCCTTGCCAAGTCTGGTAACATTCACACCGTGCATGATGCCATTTGTTTAGAAGCATTGGCAAACAGGTTGAAACAAGATGATGAACGTTTGATGCATTTTCATTAACCACAGACATGGCCCAGGTGGTAACTTTATTGCTTGTCACTATGGTTGACAGTGTGATCATTTAAAACACTTAATTTCATTATAATAATGATGTCGACTACTTCTAATTCAAATATCCAAGGAATGGCACATATTTCTAGATCTATTCAAATATTGTAAAAAGGGGATGGGGAAGTATCATGCATCACATTCCAACTTTAATTTACCAGGGTACAGGGCCCCTAAATGGATGTAAAGAAAAAAAAAAAAAGAAAAGAAAAGAAACTTCTTTAAAAAATATGAGATTATGAATAAGAAAAAAAGCAGCCCCTTTATAGTGCTTGGGCATTGTGACGTCATGTTGTAGTGCGTTCTGTGAAATTCTCCATTGTTTTGCTGAAGTCAATCCATACTTCATTTGCACTGTCAACCAAGTACACTTAGCCTATTTGCTCTGTATTCTATTATTATTATTTATAGTTTACTTGTATATATAAATACGCTAAGGCATTGTTGCGTGCCAAATTGGAGCAGCGCTTCACATGACCGTATACATTATAATGGTTAAAAAACAGACAAGAGAGCACTGAGAGTGCATGCCCTGGGTAGATACATACTGTACATAAATGAACATTTATTGATCTACTGTCTGTCTTTAATTTGTTAATAAAATGTTAGAAATGCTTCTTCTACTGTTTATCCATTGACAGCCTACACCTTGTATGGTCTAAATTATATGAATAAGATCTTTGCACATAAGATTAGAAAGCCTAGCTCAACTAAACAAACAGATGGTAAATATACATGCAAAGTAAGACATGTTGTAAACATCCCGCTCATATTATTATAAAGAGGTTTATAATTTCTGAGCTGCTCAGCTGAATAAGTACTAACACCCCAAACAAGATAAGAAAACACATTGAGTGTGTTTAGCGGAAATCTGGATCACCGTCCCACTCCTCGTTGTGAATCTCACATGGATGCAAAAAATTTACAAGTTCTGTCTTCACCAAATACCCGTCCTTGGCCACTTGTCATGGTAAATCCTATTCTCTTTCATGGGTTGTTTCAAACTACTTTCTCACAACTTCTTGTTTACTAGTTGCTACAGTACCAAGATGGCTGCCACATCATACCATGCAACGCGGTGCCCAAGTCCTACACTGCGTGCCAATCGGCAATTAGTTCCCCCCAGAATGGATTGCACAGGATGTTCAGCTACGTTAAGTACTATTTCAAACTGTATTTAGCGGAACTGCTCAGGTTAAGGGGAACTGTAAAGGGTGTAGGGAACAATGGAGCAATGATTCAGCACTTTTCTGGAAAGGCACATGCAAAATGCAGCATGAAAAGGGTTTTATATATTAATTTTCCATATTATAGAGAACAACATAATATTCATTTAACAAGAATGTGTATGCAATTGGTGTAATATCGTTGATCTTTTTATTTAATTATAAAAATCTATTTAAATCTATAAATCATTACTATAACCATAGGTTTGTAATCAGTAAACAATATGCACAATGTTAATTTTTCCATGCATCCTGGAATTAATCAATCATTAAATTAATCAAATAATTGATTTATTCAAGTTATACACATTTCATTGATATACATTTTGGAATGTTATTAGTTTTGTTTCAATAAATATTCACTATTTCAGTATTGGAATAGTGTGAAATTTCCTCAGTAGCAGTAATAGGTATCCGAGGTGCTTATGTTACCAGGGTAACACACGGAGGAAGTGACGTCTGTGTTGGTGATTTGGTGGAATTTTGTTCCCTCAACTGGCATTCCCTGCACCGGGAGAAGGGATTAAGGAGCACAGACTTACTAAAGTACATTGTGGAATGGAATGCAGCTCCACTGAGGGCTCTTGCAAAATATCCTGAGTGACTCCTATACTTCCTTTCATTTAAAATCATGGTTTGAATTCCGCCTTCATGCGCTGGGTTTCTAAACAATCACAGACACAAAAATCATGGTTAGACTGACCATAGTATTTAATAATCTTGCCAAATTTAGATTTTAAAAAATGCGACTGTTTAAGTCTCGACTTTGTGCTCTATGTTAATAAATAAATAAATAAATAAATAAATAAATAAAAATCATATACCATTCCAATTTCTTTTAACAAATTATAATGCAGGAAGCGGGATTTCTTAAACTCACACAGACGCTTGCAAAGTCATTTTTTGGTTTGAATTTAGTGGGGTTTTTTTTATTACTATTATTTCGTATACATATTTTTCTCTTATGCCACATTTTTTTCTATTTCTATGTATCGTTGAAGGGGCAGAAACAGGCCAAACACAATGACAGGTTTTCCACTTAAATGGCACATGTGACACATATTAGGATATTAGTTTTTTTTAATCCACAATTTATTTTTTACAAGCTCTGTTTCCAGATACAGGTATGAGTATTAGATAGCACCACACTGACAGCTTGTCATGACTAAGCCTCAGCGATGTGTCAAAACCTTTGATTCAGGAGCCTCTCTGTCCTGAAACTTGCAAGTGATAGTTCATTAACCTGTCACTCGCAGCACTGACTGTATTATTGATGTCTGGAGCAAAGATTACAGAACGCATTTTGGATTTTAAACAGAAGAGCTTTAATTGGACATGAAGTGCTTAGCTTGGCAATAGCATCATTTTGAAAACCTCTATGAACATACTGGTGCAAACTGGGATCAAACTAGATCTGTTTATTAAGTGACTTGACCTATGATACTGTAGTTACTGTACAAGCTCTTAGGCAGAAACCTACACTCTACAGGGATCTCTTCTCCTCCAGGCCTAGTACACAATGTTCAAAATAAATCCTGGCCTCTTGCATATCTCATTCACATAAGCTGCCTACATTTAAAGGAAAAAAAAAAAACCCACCTTCATAAATTTCAATTCTGATTGCACTGAAAGATACCAACACACCGATTGCCTCCAACAACTTCTAATGAGCAGTTGTTTCAACTTGCATTTAAATGGAATTATTTTAATAGCATGTATGATATGAAAACATAATAGCCTACAGCCACTTTTGTTAAACTGGCGTTTTATCTAACTTAAGTGATTTTGGGGGGGGCGGGTCGCAGAATGCGCAAGACTTTTGCACAGTAATGAACACACACACGCACAAACATGTTGATTGTTGGCCAGATTTCAGCTACAATAAAATAAAACTTTTTAGACTGGCCAATACAGGTTTATGGACACCCACCAATTACACTCAACTGCTTTCAGACTTGAATAGGACATGTTCATATGCATATGTATATATACCGGTAGCTATGGTTATACTGTATGCTCAATATTCCTTTAATCAATTAAACCAATCAGATTAGAGATTCTAATTTACCTGTTTACATGGATGCTGTTATGATTGAAGCATTTAATCAGAATGTAACGTTGACATGTGCAGAGTGGTTCTGCCCATTGTGAAGGGTTTAATTTGCAGGAAATAAAAAGATAAAAGATAATAAACCATGCTTTCTTTGTTATGATCGGTTGCAAGAGGTTGATTGTATCTATTATTCATTAGATGCTTTACAACATGTGACATGTAAACCAACCAGGGCCCCTCCCTCAGACAAAGACCCAGTGGATGAATGTAAAAATAGGTGGCAAAGAGTTGCTTTCACAGAGTCTACTGCTTAGGAATGGAGGCAAAATTGTCTTCTCAGAAATTCAAGTCACCTACTGTAATGTTAACCCTATTTGGGGCGAACATGTAGAGAAAGAATATATATTTTTCCAACTAGAAAATTATCAGATCTAGTTTTTACATGGCTAATACAGCATTTACTTTACAAGTTTACACTACTGACTAAACAGTACTTTGAATTCTGTTATTATTCAAATATATTGGGGACTATTAGGGTCCATGTAGTGTAAGTTCATCTACAGTTGTAATTTTTGCTTTTATTAATAATTAACAAAAAAACAAACACAGGATGTTCTTCCCCTGGGTACTCCGGTTTCCTCCCGCGGTCCAAGGATATTGTCCAAATCACCTACAGTGTGTGTATGTGCGTGCCCTGTGATGGATTGCCAACCCATACCATGACCTAAGTTTACTGGGATTGACTTTAGGCCCCTTACGATCTTTTTGACAGAATACGCAGTATGGAAGATGAATGAACAATTGAATAATTTAGTCCTAAGGTTTGCTAAAATGAGATTTGCTAAAATTATCCAGTGATATAAAATATCACTATTTCGATGAGTAGATGATGAGTCATTGATTAGTAACATGACATTTAATAATTATTCATGTAAATTTATGTAAATCTATGTTTAGCCATGCATGAAAGAAACATTGATGTGTCCTTCTATGATACTTTAACTAAACATTAACAGGTAATGGTGAATGCTGTAAGATTCCGTCAAGGGGACTTGAAAAAGTGAAGCGTTATCATTACTTAAGGCAAGGAACATTTGCTTTTAAAGGTGATTAAATTATTTCAATTTCGACTTATTCAAACAGAACTGTGAATCTGTTGCTTTTAATGAGTAACGGCAAAAATCTGTATTTTAGTAATCACTAATTCCACTGTGCTGTGCGAGGGCTGCCTTCGCCATGGCAACAAGCGCATATGCTCCATTCTTCCCGACGTGTTAATCCAGCACCTGTTGCGCATATGCAGCTCCATCCAGTCTGGACGTACTCCTACTGATACAGCCTACTGAATAGATACCACTCTGATAGATTTTAAGTAGAACTAATGAGGTATGTTCAAACAAGCGCATGCTCACGCTCACACACATACTCGCAGACACACACACACGTAAGTGTAAAACTTGCCAATAAAAACTGGAAATTAAACTTTTTTTTTGTATTTTTCTTTCATTCTGACCATTAGTGTTTGGCAGCTCCGGAGGTGGTAAGAATGACTAATGCTGTTGCTGTGATTCTGTGTGCGTGCGTGTGTGTATGCGTGTGTGTAGTCAACCTGTCATTTGCAGCCTCGAATTCTCAGTTGGTGGAAACACTAGTCTTAAAGCATTTTCATCGGTCAGCACAATCTATAATGATTTACTCCCCCAAGCCTACACTTCCTTCCTGTTCCTGCTGAGACAGCATTAACTCTCACACCTTACACACACACTCACATATGCAGGTGATTTTACACTAATCACTCCTCCTGATGAAGGGCCTCAAAGGCCCTGAACTTCGGCTACTAATATGGGTCTGGATGCTTCCCCTGTGAATTCCCCATGCACCGACTGTTCTCATATAGACTGAGAGAGGAAATGCTGCCGGTTGCTTGCTTTGGCAGACAGGTGCGGCTTAATGGGAGCTAATGGAATAGCCATTGTGAGACTTCCTGCTGGAGAAATTCCCAAAGGAACTGTATACAGGGACTGCAGCCCCGGCACAGGAAGTGATCTCAGTGCCAGTAGCAAGCGGTAATAAGGCACTTCCAAAGTGCTCGGTGCATCTAGATAAAACCATGCAACACACACACACACACACTCAAGACATAGGATCTTTTCTATATTTATCGACTTTACTAGAATACATTATATTAAATGTATATACCCCCCCGCAACCCCCCCCCCGGCTTAGGTCCAGACTAATGTCCCACAACGTCAAATGTCAAATATCCCTAACCTTGCAATGACATTTGGTCCCCATCAATACATTTACACCCCCCCCCCCCACCCCGGCACCCCCTCATGCACACATCAACCCTATCCAAGCCACACACAGCTTTTGGCATCCAGCTCTCCCATCTCTCCCACCCATTCACACGCATTTTAACGTCCCACAAACACTAATTGTCTCACTTGCTATATGCAGTATAAAGACCACTCTGCTTTCTATTTCAGGAAAGTGAAATAGTGCTCTCGCTTACTAAAAGATTACACGCCACTAACAAAACACTTCTGGGGCACGCACTTCAGGGGGAAGAAAAATGCCATTAGCAGTCATTCTAGCGCAACAAGCAATCTCGGTGATGAGCGCACAGCGGAAAATTTAAATTCCAGATAGCTGGGTGTAACACAGAACAAAAGGGCTTGACTAAATGACTACAGATGGAGTGAACTATGAAGTGATAAGCGAGGGTCTTTAATCCGATAGGCTGGTGTCACCTGGTGTAGTGACTATTCTGTATATGGAAGAAACATGGACAAGTGGTACAACCAAATCCAATAATAAATAAAAGAAAATAGATAAAGTTACAGCAAAATCAGATGGAAATAAAAGAGACGTGTCTTCTTAAGTCCCCTGTCTTGGTCCCTATAATTAAACTAGGGAGTTTGTAGAACACTTTTCCCATTAAGTTAAAAGCTAAAAATAAACTGATCAGCTTTAGAGTTACCAGTGGTATTATTATTTTAGGTTGATTATACAAGTCTGTCTTTTTGTAGGGCAGAACTCTCTGCCTAATTTATTAATACAAAGAAATACAATTTTATTATAAGGTCTTACCCCTTGTTTACGCTAAATACACATTAGCAAAGTAGATCGGATAAAGATTGAGTTTTGTCTTAAAACGACTCCAGTGCATTAAAATTCATACTTATACTTCAGCGCTGCTATTTTAGCAGTGAAAATATGAACTAATCCCAATAAAAATATTCAGCTTTGATTTTCCAATCAACATCCATTGGTGCTGGTGCTTGTTTACATTGAGCAAGTAGCTTCTTAGTAGCTTATTTTAAAGTTGATCTGGCACATAACTGTTCATAACATGGCTTTTACTCTTTTTACATTTTGATTTTACTTTACAAAAGTCATTAAATTGCATGATGAGTGTTGATGCTTTGACATAATCTGGCTGGACAGACATACAGACAGGAAATTTTCATCCAAAGCGTGAAATATAACTACCTTTCAATTCAGTTTTATTTATAAATCACTTTTAATTTTTAACATACACAATGCAGGTTTGCAGAATTCTGGAGTATAAATTTAGATTTTGATGTAAATCTTTAATTTGTCTCATTTTATTTCTTCCAAGTAATTTTATAAAACATATTTGTGACAAAGTCGATGTCTTCATAAACCACAAGTATAAATTTCCTGAGACATCAAATAAAATCCTTAAAGTCCTAATGTATAGTAATGGTAAACTTTGAAAATGGCCTAAATCCAGGCTGATAGTATTGTAGCATGCAGTTGCCACCTGGGATCTAGACATACTGTATGGTGCTCCACACATTTCTCTATCCTTATTACAGTGGAACCTTGGATTACGAGCATAATTCGTTCCGGAAGTGGACTCGTATTAAATTTTCCCATAAGAAATCATGGAAACTCAAATTATTCATTCCACAGCCCCAAAAAATAAATACATAAAAAATTTATACAAAATATAAAGTAAAAATAAAATAAATTAACCTGCACTTTACCTTTAAAAAAAAGTAAAAATAAATCCCGACAGATAACTGTTTCCGTTTATGCGTGCAGGCACTGTGTCGGTGTGTGTTACCCAGTAAACCTTTCTCGTCTCTTATTTGAATTTCACACAAACAGTCACACACACTGTGTGCGTGCATGTGTGTCTGAAGCCGAGAGGGGGTGGGGGTGGGTGTAAAGGCGAGTGTGTGTGTGTGAAGGGGCATGGTGTCAAATTACGCACGCGCACACACAATGACAGAGAGGGAGAAAATGGACGTTTAACCTCTCTAATGAAACTTCTTTTGCTTTACTTGTGCGCACACGTGTGTTATAAAGAAACAGTACACGTGCGCTGTACACACACACAAACACAAAATAAAATGTGTTTTACACGCACACACGTGGTCACAGTGTTATAGTAAACAGTACATGCGTGCACGAATGTTGATTATACCAGTGAGAGACGCGCACCAAGACCCAGCAGGGGAGATGATTACCCACAATTCCGCAGCGCAAGAGAACAAGACAAAACAAAACAACAAGCGCATGCGTGATACATGATACTCGGTACTCGTAAACCAAGACTTGCTCGTTTTTTCAAGTCAAAATTTATTAAAAATCTTTGCTTGTCTTTCAGAACACTCGCAAACCGCGTTATTCGCAATCTGAGGTTTCACTGTATGTTAATTTTTTTTTTACCCAACTGCATGGTAGTTTAATGGTGCATGTTCCAGGGAAGTGTCTGCCCTGGTTTCTTTCATCCAATAAAGTGGATATTAAATGTCTACACATCCCTGGTAAAATTGCAGGGTTTTGTGATGTTAAAAATCAAACCTAAATAAATCATGTCAGATTACTTTCCATATTATCATTCCAAATGGTTAATATCCATAAATTCATACATTATTCATAAGTGAAGAGCAAGTGAACACAAATAGAAATGTTTCAGAGGGAAAATATATTTTCATTAGTGTGCGCACTCCCTACTCCTTAAAACAGCACTTAGACTTTTTGTGTAGGAGTCTGCCATGAGAAAGAGCTTCCATCTAGCCGCCCTATCCCACAGCCCAGACATGTCAAAGTCACAAGGGACTGCCGTCACATTCAGACAGTGTTATAGGTCTCTTGGCAGTCTCCCTTGTAGGTTTGATGTAGGTTTGATGTCCCATTTTGATGTTTCATCAATTTTGCAGTTTTTCTTTGTTGTTCATTTAGATTTTGTTGGTTGCTACAGCAAGTAAACAGTTTGACAGAAAAATGGGTTAACTCCCTTTTTCACTTTTTTTTTTTTGATGAAGCACATGTTTACATTTTTACAATCGTGTTAAGAAGCACAAATGGCAAAATAATTGTCAAAAATTATTTTAGTTATATCAGTATAAATTTTGTCATTATGCAAAAAGCTATAACACCACCTCACACCTTCCATTTGCCAATGGATAAATCAGCCTCCAGTTGTTTGTGGCGAATTAAGTGTCTACATATTGGTTTTATTAATATTAGTACACCTGTGCACAAAGCAAGGACTATAAAGACATGGTTTGATGAGTTCGTTGTGGAAGAACTTGACTTGCCCAAACAGATCCCTGATCTCAACCCCATTGAGCACCTTTGGGATGAACTAGAACTGAGATGGCCAGCCAGGCCTACTCCAACATAAGTCCAACATCACCATGATGTGGAATGAATGGGCACGAATTCCCATAGAAACATAGAAGATTAGAAGCTGTTATAACCACAAAAGGGGGACCAACCCCATTTTGAAGTTTATGTATTTGAAAACAATGTCACTGCAGATTTGGCCAAATACTTTTGTCAATATGGTGTGTATAAGGAGGACAGTTTTAGTATGATTTATCTTGGTTTCCAAATGAACAGCTTTTATCCATCACAAAAAATTTAAACATCTTGTATTAACTATATTTGCACTCAATCTATGTCATCTAATTGCGCTTTATTTTTGTATATATTGCTAAACCATTGTTATGTACAGTATCGAATCGTCATATACTGCCCTACCAAAAAAAGACACATAATCTACAATTTTTTTTAGACCATCTTTAACTTTAATTATGGCACACAATGTGGTGGCTATTTCATTTATGAACATGTTTCCAAATGCTCCTAGAACAATTTGTCCTGGATAATCTCCATGGTTTCTGGGAAGATCAGTGCCCATACAAGTGATAACCTGGTCATTCAGTACATTCAGGTCACCCGACTTCATTTTATTACCACATTCTTTTGCTGAACCTAGACCTGACCAGCTGAAACACCCCAGATTATAATATAATTAAGTTCAATAAAATGTATTTGTATAGCGCTTTTAACAGTTGAAAATGTGGCGAAGCAGCTTTACACAGTCAAAATAATTATTGAAGTTTGTATGAGATGTGAACGTGTATACATCAAAATGATAAGACTGTCCGTGATGACGGGGACAGCGACAGTGGCAAGAAAAAACTTCCTGAGATGGCAGTAGGAAGGAACCTTGAGAGGAACCAAACTCAACAGGGAACCCATCCTCATTTGGATGATGACAGATAACAGGGATTGATCTGCAGTCATACTGTATAAATAGATTTGCCTTAGGTAAAGGAGCAGATCTGGGGGACTCATGGACGTAGATTATAACACTGCCTCTGGAGGCTTGTACAGTGGACGTTGTGCTGTGGAGTGGAGTGTATTGCTTAATGTTCTTCACTTCTTACCACTGGCACACATCAATCTAAAATAGGGTCAATCTGGACTCATCAGACCTGTAACTTAAAAATGGTGTGATCATGATGACCATACTACTTCTGTGAAATCCTTCCAGGTTTTAATAATGTGTTGGACAGTTCTTAACCCAGCTCTAGCACTTTTAGCAATCTTCTTAATAAATAGTTATAGCATCTTTTTTTTTTTTTTTTTTCCTGGATGCAGCTCCTTCCAATATGCTGGTGTACATAAGGTAATGATTATAGAAACTTACTTGACTTGAAAGTTGCCACCCCTAGGCTGCAATGAGTGTTGTGTCTATAAACATCATGGGAATGTCAAACTTGAAACTCACCTCTAAAACATTCCAGTCGATCTGCTGTAAAGAAGATGCAAGTAAGACATCTGGCAACTGAGTATGCTATACAACAGTCCAGAGTAAACATATTGCCTGTTTTGAGTCAAAGCAGATGTTTTAACAGGCTAGAGATTCTCACATTACATGACAATTATTTTTATTCTGAGAATGAACACACATACACACGCGTGCACACACACACGCACACACATACACACCCACAGAATACGTGTTATACAGCAGGTTGTTTTAATAGATTCAAATTATACCAAGATAAAGTAGTAAATCAGCAACATGGACCCAGGTGGCAACGCGTTTTAAAAAAGATTAATGGATTTGCATCTTGATGTCACATATCCTTATTCAAACGTATTTCTGGAGTCAATGCAAAGGTTCATGTTTACACTACAGTACACAAATCAAAAGAAGAAGAAGAAAAAGAAGAAAGCAATGAAATACAGTTCTCTGTTCTGCTGCGAGGGCAATTTTACAGAGGTTAACGGTGTGTGGATTGACTGCTCGAGCCTGAAAAGGTGCTCTTCAGGGATCTATTATGCTGGCCTGGAACTGACACTGACCCCATGAAGGAGAATAAAAGGGAGGTGGCTGGAGAAGTACACTCAAGAAGAAAGATAGAGCTGCACTTTGGCCAAAGTAATTCCCTCTTCACACTGATGGTGCAGTCTTGAGTGTAAACCGCAACAAAAGCTTGGTGCTTTGGCATTGCCTTCATTCAATCAAATGAAAATATGAGATTTTATATAAACTGCTTATATCTGCAGTGGCATATATGCATGATCACACACAAACTGCAATGAGGAATTGGCATTAGCAATAATAAAATCTTGGGAAATTGTGAAATGAGTCTGCATCCTTTTATATATTTATGTATAACCTACCTTTAAGGTTATTCATACTTTTATAGAATTTCTTGGTTGTTATTTTAAATCTCAGGTTAATTAATATAAAATGTCAAACTGGCAGCCATTTTAGTACAACCAAACATGGTTTGAGCTACTTTTCCGGCTAAAACTAAAATTAAGTCAAGAGTCATTCTTCCTCAGTGTAACAGAATACTATCCAATTTTTTCAAATAACGCAGTTAAAACTCGATAGCAAAGAGTGATCTAGCATGCAGTCTAGAAGTAGTGCTGCACCAATTGCAATGCACTTGACAGATAGTGATTTCTTATTTTTATTTATTTATTTATTTTGTAAGTCTGACCTGCCAATATTGATTTTGGCAGAATCTGAATTAATTTCTTCTGATATTTTTTTTCCCTAAGAACTATACTTGACGGCATACAAAAGCATTTATTTATTCATTTTTTTAAATTAAATGTATAATGACAACTTGTAGCGTTCAATAACCTTTAGATTTTCTTCTAAACTACACCAGGTTACAGCATTTTCTCCAGGTTACTGGTCTGAGGGATGGTGAAGGCTATCACATGCTTTCTAGAAGACCCAAGTTTACTGAATTGCTGCATCGGCACCCGTGTGGCGAGGAATAAGAGCAGACGCGCATGATTGGCTAGTGGTGCTACTGAATCTGAGATGTTTGATCCCTGCCACAAAGGGCCTCTATTAGTGCAATTCAAACATGGAAAAATATTTTATATATATATATATATATTAATTATATATAATATTTCTCCATGTTTGAATTGCACCAAGCACTAATAGATAGAGGCCCTTTGGGGAATATATATATATATATGAACCACTACTTTATATTTTTAAATGTTTAACTTGATCTGGAGCACATATGATCAGAGTTGAATTTGGCCAAGATCTACCTGCCATCATTTCAAAAACGTACTTTGGTACCTTTATAGAGCTCTTAACTGTTCTGCCTATAATTTTAGCCTCAATCTCAAATGTTCTCACTGAACAAGTGAGCCAAAATATGCTATTATACTATATATACTATTAATACTACTACTAATAATAAGGTCACATTATTTGAGTTTTAAATATTATTTGGACACCCATCCCTTTAAGGACTTTAAGGTTTACATGGTAATTATTCTCCCACCTAATGGTCTATTTAACATATTATCCACCTCATTCAGTTCACCTCACACCTGCCTTCAACAGGTTTATCCTTATTTTTTTTCCTTTTTGATTGAGCCTTCAATTAAATTACAAATCAGTTATTATGCTGCATGCAAATGCAGTTAGTCAGATAGGTCAGAAGTGACATTTCTGATATGAATATGGCCATGGAAAAGAGAAGGTGGAATTGGATTGGAAGTAGAATTTATCACTTACACTTATCACTACAGTAAGGGATGTGAAAACAGCAGTAGATAATTAAAAAAAAAAATGTTTTTTAGAATAAAGTATTAAAACTATTCTGCAGGTAACCAAGAAAGAAAAGAAAAGAAAACCGATTTAGACTATTAGGTTTCCAGTGCTTGTTTGTATGAACTGTAATTAAGGTGTAGCATGTAACAAAAGATGGTTATGATGGATTGCGTATAATATACAGGGAAGTAAAAACAAGAAAAGGAAAATAATAAGTACCATATAAATAGGAAGATCCATCAGTAAGAAATAAAACGAAGGAAAAATGAAGCCTTCTTACAAGAACAAAATGGGAAATAACTTCAAAATGGGAAAGTACTTCTTCTAATGTGAACATGCAATCCAAAATAGTAGCACATACATCTTACAAGAATGTCACTTATTTTTTCTCTCTAGTAGAATACATTACTTTAAAGCCAACCTAAAGAGTTTTGTGGGGTGTGATGACATCAGGAGCCATAAGCATTCATGCGGTTGTGTTGATGCTAAATATTTAACCGCACCTCTGCTCCTTGTCAAATCCATTTTGCAGAAGATGCAGCAGTGCCAAATCCATTTCCATAATGAAAGATGAACACAAAGCACTTCTTCTCCTCAGGCACTTGGGGAACAGCGAGGAAGGAACGGGAGAAGGGCTGCATCGACTCCTCACATGAGAGGAAAAAAAGATGGGGCAGTATAAAAGATCAGCCTCGGCAGAGGAACCTCTGTGTCGCTAACCTCTCCCTCCACCGGAGGGAGGAAGGAAAGGGAAAAAAAAGAAAAAAAGAAACAAGAACATGGTTTCCAAGGCGACTGCAAATCCGAATGCTTGAGCGTCTTTATTGGAAGTGACATATTAATAAACTGTAACCTCCCAAGGGCCCGTAATCAAGCTTCAATTATGTTCCCTCTTCCTCATTCTCTCTCAGAACGACACTTTCCTCCTCATTTTCTTCCCTTTCTTTTCATTCCATTTTTAAGATAGGAGACCGAGTCTGAGGCATTTAATAATGCAGGGACACAGCCGTTCTCAAGATGCTTAACATTATCCCAGTGTTTTATCGATCTGCTTGATAAAGTATTTTGATGGCGGGGTCACCAGCCTGCTGGGATCAGATGGAGTTACACTGATCAGAACATTGTTTCTGCCATAGGTGGGAATGAATGAGTGTCAAGAATAACAGTGCTTGAAGTGGTGCGAAAGAAGACAATAATCGGCTTGAGAATTAAAAAAAAAAAAAAAAAAAAAAAGTAGCTGAATCAAAAGATAAAGAGATAAAAGGGAGAATTTTTGAAGGGAGCCAATGAGCCCTGGGCTTCACCTCCATGTGGTTTTACAGTACATTAGCCCCAGCCTTAGAGACTTGAAGAAAAAGGGAGAAAAGGGAGAAGGGGAAAAACAAAACAAAACAGTGCTATCCCCAAAGACACTTCACTTTAATTACAACCAGATAATCAAAACACACGGCTCTTGTTGTACTTCAAACATGGATAAAGCTTTAAATAGAGATAGCGCTGATGAGCCATGATATTTGCCATCTGATGATGGGGTGAATTGGGGAAGCATTTAAATCTGTATAATGCCTATGCGTCTTAAACTAAACGTTTAGTTAAAGTAGCTGCTTTACACTTAAAGCACTTTTAGCAGTGCATTGACAAAGCAGTTTGATAGTAATGTTGATTTACATCTGTAATAAGCGGACCAGAGGTTACAGGAGCTAAGCTCCCGGAGATGCAAATGAAAGACCATCCTAAAACCATCCAAACATTACAATGCAAAACAGTGGATTCAAAATTGAGGATTTTGGCGATCGTGTGTCCAGTACACCACAGGATTGGCTTTTCTGCGAGATCGCATTGGACAGACTGGAATTTAGTCCCCTTGGGCATGAGTGAACCTTAGATTCCCATCATCCTATCAACTGTTTTATATAAGCAAGGTTAACATGTTAATGATAAATAACACCTTTTAAAACTCCCAAACAGACTGGACAATCATGGACACATTCATACACACTACACTACATATTTATATATATATCTGGACCATTGCACAAGTCAC
>JAQQZT010000036.1:6366138-6393638 GCA_030068275.1 Clarias platycephalus | reverse complement strand
TCAATATGTCAAACCTTTACTGTACAGAGGTGGGCTTCTTTGAAATACAGTGCTGATGCATATTTCCCACATTTTGTTATGTTTCATATTGATCTTAAAATAGATCCAAACCACCCCTTCATCATTATACGCACAAAAGATCGCAATGACAAAGTAAAGACAGGTGTTTGGAGTGTTTTATTTATTTACCAAAAAAAAAAAAGAACTATCCCATTTACATAAGTATTCAGACCCTTTGTCACGACAATATCAGTTGAGATCTGGTGCATCCTACTCTCATCAGGTGTCCTCGAGATGCTTCTACAACTTTACTAGAATCCACCTGTCCCTACTTGAATTCATTGGACATAATTAGGAAAGACATACACCTGTTAGGAAAGAAAGACACACACACACACACACACACAGCAAATATATGTCATTGTGAAAACAAAGGTTGGGAGATTTATCTGCAGATCTGAAAGACAGGATTGGGTACGAAAGACAGATCTGGTGATGGACCCCAGAAACATTCTACAGCATTGAATGTGCCCATGAGCATGGAAGCCTCCATGATTCTCAAACGGAAGAAATTTGGAAGAATCTCTTGGCCACCCACCAAGTACCTAGGGATGAAGGGCATTGGTTAGACAGCTAACCAAGAACCACAGTACAGTAAGTGAGATGCAGAGTTCCCTTGTGGACATGAGAGAGACTTACAGAAGGACATCCATCATTACACCACTCCACAAATCAGTTCTCTATGGTCGGGAGCCATTCCTCACTAAAAAGTATGTGACGGCCAGCTGGGAGTTTGCCAAAAAGCCCCGGAAATCATCTCAGACCATGATAAATAAAATCATCTGGTCTGATGACACGAAGATTTAATTACTTGGAATCAGGAAATCAAGCCCTGCACATCACCTTATTAAACCCATCCCTACAGTCAAAGCCAAGGCTGTCCGCATCATGCTGTGGAGATGCATTTCTGCAACTGGGACTGAGAGACTAGTCAGAATAGAGGGGAAATTGCTGCACTCAGGATCTCAGGCTGGGGTGACGGATTACATTTCAAAGCATTCAGCTAAGAAAACACAGGAGTGGCTTCAGAACAACTCTGAAAAAGTCCTGGAGCGGCCCAGGCAGAGTCCGGGCCTGAACCCAATAGAGCATCTCTGGAGAGACCTGAATGTGACTGTGCACCGAGGCTGCCCATCCAACCTCATTGAGCTTGAATGATTCTGTCAAGAAGAATGCAATAAACCTCCAAAGAAAAGGTGTGCCAAGCTTGTAGCATCATTTACAATACGACTTGAGGCTGCCGTTGCTGCCAAAGGTGCTTTAAAGAAGCGACTGGTTTAAATGCTTACAGGATATTAATGGGCTATTTTAGTATATTTATTTTAATAAATTACTAAGACACTCCAAACACATGTTTTTACTTTGTCATTGTGGAGTTTTTGTTTGTAGAATAATGAGAGAAAAAAAAAGGATTTGAACCCATTTTAAAATGAGTGTGAAGCATGCAAAAAAATGTGGAAAAATTTAAATTGTCTGAAAACTTTCCATTGGCACTGTACGGTGGTGCAGGACGTCTCGTAGAAATCATTCAAGTGGAAATGTTTAAAGGTTGCTGCATATAAGTTGCTCTTTTTTCCTTAAGACAAGGTTAAGAAAATTACACTTGGATAGCAAGACTTTTTGACAACTTTAGGCAGATGATTTCATGTATTGCTGTGCTTATTAAGCTAGCTCCGCACCGAATGTAATCTTCGCAGGCAGACAGCCAAGGTTAAAGGTTGGACAAAAAAATTTAGGCATAACCCATTTCATTATCATCATTTAAACAAGCAAGATCTAATGCTACAGCAAGGGAGCAAGAAAGTAGGGACCACAGAAAAAATGGCAAAAAAAAATAATAATAAAAATACAGTTCAGGAATTTAGGTCAGACTCATGTAAAGTGAATCAATGGGTGTTTATAGAGAAGCTAACAAGATGGAATAAGACCAAGGGGAAGCCAGAGCAAGGTGATTCTGCTCATAATGTTCATATCACTTAAAGCGTGTTGTGTGTTTTGTATCAAATGGAGTAGATTGGTTTTGTCAAAAATGACAGTTGGGCATGAGGTCAATGTTCTGCGAGTTCCTGGATTGAACAGAAACACGTGCAGGAGATAGGGGATGACGAAGCAAGTCTGGAAAGAACAAGCGATTATCTTATCATAAGGTGTAGGCTTATGGTTTAGAGCTAGATGCAAGCCAGATGACCTCACTCCATGCCAAAAACCTCTTTTACTCTGACATCATATGGCATTTTTTTAGCCTGATTAGAGTGGATGGACCCAATTCCCTCTATACCAAGGTAGAAAAGGAACTTCGAATTAAAATTCTTTAATAGGCTTGGGAGAAAATGTTAATTTACAAACAAAGAGGTATGCAAGGTAGAAGAGAGAGAGAGAGAGAGAGCGAGAGAGATTTAGTGTGGGAGTCTCGAGTTGTTTTCCAAACCACAATCCTCGAGTGAGACACAGTCAAACAGAGGAGATTAGGTTAATTATTTTCCCCGGTTTTCCTCAAAACTCCCTTATTGTTTTATTATGCGCTCTTTAACACTGCCACAAATCCCTATTATAGTGCGATTGCCTCAGTTGAAAAGAATTTGCAGTGCCCTACCTCCCACGGAGAAGGAGTGCACAGGCATGCGGCTTCAATAAAAAGCCGAATTATTGCGACGTTCTCACGTCGACATTCACATGAGTGTACAGACATGCATGACAAGTAGAAGTGTTAATTTGACTGGGTTTGGATTTTAAATGGCAGGCTTTAGTCTTGTTCAATGGCATGTGTCTGGAACCAGACTCTGAAAGACACATGAGAGATGTGGCTAATTTCTGTATTTCCTATTGTTTTGTGCTAATCTCCCATCTCATCAACAGTCATGGGAAAATGTCTTGCTTTAGAAAAAAATAGTCAGCTGTATGCCAGAACAGTAACTATGTTAAATCAGGTCAAGATTGGGTAACTAAATTGAAGATAATGTGCAGAGCTCATGGTTTTATGCAGAGCCATTTTCGATTTTATATTCTCCATGCGTACAGTACTAGAGATAGATTTAAATATGAACATGTAATTTGAAAACTGATAGAAATACAGAAAGGAATAGGAGAAGCACTGATTGATATAGTTCTGAAAAATGAGGCCAGAGCAGAAATGCCAAAATGCGCAGGTTCTCAAATGACCACTAGGGGCTGGCTGCCAAAATGAGTCAATCCTCATAGACAACCATGTTAAAATGTCCAAATTTACAACAGAAACAAACAGTTTTGGTCTCCATAGCTAAACTTTCCATCCCAGGGGTGACTTTTTGTTTAACACACCAGTAAAAAATTATATTAAGCCATAAAATTATTCATAATTGCAGTTATGGCCAATCTGAGTGACACCTGCAGTGTACAGCTGTCTTCTACGCATTCATTTAGCTAACTAGCTAACTGGAAGCATTGTAGTTTAACTTACCAAAAAATGTAAGCGTTGACATGGGGCGATGTGTAGTGTATGGATGAAGGAGCTCAATCAAATTGAAAGTACAGTAATGCTAGCACATAAATTAACGCTAACCAGCATTTTAGCTAAGCTAGCAAGCTTAGGGTAACTGAGATATGTTGCCATGTTTCTCCCAACTGACATGCTCAGTTCATACTGCCCACTTGCCCAATTAGTGTTTTAAGGCATTTTAGGTTGAGTCAAAGCTCAAACAGCTGAGCTTCAAAACCGCACTTCAGAAAGCCTAAGAGTGGCACTACAGAGCGTTTGTTCAGTCCTTATACAGTCTATGGTTGAAACCAAGCCCCATAGGATGCATTATACAGTTTGCTGAAAAAGTATTTGTCACACTTAAATGATTAAGATGATTAACCTAATTTTTATATTACCCAGAGATAACCCAAGTAAATACAAAATGCAGTTTTTAAATGATTTCATTTATTAAGGAAAAGCTGCCCTAACTAACCTGGACCTATGTGAAAAAGTGTCACCTAAACCTAATAACTGGTTGTTCCACCCTTGGCAGCAACAACTACAATCAAGAGTTTGCAATAACTTGCAAGTAGTCTTTTAACTCACTGTGGAGTAATTTTGGCCCACTCTTCTTTGCAGAATTGTTATAATTCAGCCACATTGGAGGGTTTTCACGCATGAACGGTCTGTTTAATATCATCACAATCAAATTTCTAGTCTTTTACAAGGCCACTCCAAAATATTTTTATCCCCCTAAGACATTCAGAGATGGATGTGTTTTGGATTATTGTCCTGCTGCATAATCCAAGTGCGCTTAAGCTTGAGGTCATGAACTGATGGCTGGACATTCTTCTTCAGGATTTTCAGGTAGAGGGTTTCCATCAATTATGTAAAGTCATCCAGGTTCTGTAAGTGCAAAGCAGCCCCACACTACCACCGCCATATTTGACTGTTGGTACAGTATGTCCTTTTTGCAAAAAAAAAAAAAAAAAAAAAAAAGAGCCTTTGTGTTCCTTTTGGTCAGTAGTGGCTTTGTCCTTGGAACTCTCCCATGGATGCCATTTTTGAAAAATGCTAAATTTAGGAAGGGGGTAAATATTTTTTCATTGCACTTTATTTTGACTTTTGTTAGCCGTTAAGCACATTTTCAGGACGTTTCCTGATCATATCCTTAGGGTTCATATTTAATTAAAAACAAACAAACAAAACATTTCTTGTTTTGGCCTTGTTTACTATAGATTTAAAGCTTTACATGTATTCACATATGAATATTAGGAGCATTACCCAGATACAGATAGTGACATATCATTACATCTAAACTCCGCATTTTAATTTTATCCATACAAAAATAGATGAGAGTCATCCAAGGACGAAATGTGTCACTACCCACTGAACACGCTCCATGGTTTTTAATGCTGTGCAGGGAAAAAAAGTGATGTTATTAGAAAATGAAATCGCTAGTGCACATCTGTGCTTCCCAATTAAGGCTGTATGAAGGTTTGGTCAAATTCCCATGAATGGTTTCAGAGGGGTTGAGGATATAATAAAAGCGTGACGACAAAACCATGATGACGCAGACATAAGATGATGGATAGTGACACAAAAATCCACACTGACTTCCAGTATAGTACATCAGCAGCAATTTCAGCCTGTGTAACATCACATTACATTTGAAATTGGTCTGTGCCAGTCATATAACCTTAGCCATTATGTACTTGCAATAAACATCTATTAATAGCTAAAAAACGAATGAGCATATTCATCCATCAGGCTTAGGTCATACATGTGGGCTAGTTCCTTGGTGCATGTTGGCAGTGTAATCGCTTCATGATTTATTTCCAGCAGATTGCAAGCTCATCCAGTTTAGCGTAATCCACAGCATGAATCATACATTGCTGTTTATACAGTTTAAGGTTCTGGAACGGTACCTCCCGGAGATGTCCAAAACACACCCTAGATGATGGAGATGATCCCAGGTCAGAGTTCATACTGGTTTGGTAACGCCTTAGCGAGATGCACACACATATAAAGCTATTTGGAGGAAAACATGATCCATGTCATTTGGATGTACTTGTATGAAGTTATTTTTTCTGGAGCAAAATGATGTCAAAATTGGCTTTCATGGGTGTTTCTGTTTGCACGCTACATTTCACATTCATTAGCTCTTTATCCACAAGTTGTGCTTTACATGACAGTTTTTTTTTTTTTTAGTCTGCACTTCGTCTCTTTGCTCTCTCTTGCTCCTTACTTCAGTTTTATGTGAAGACATGGAAAGGACCTGTAGAGCTTTACCAAATTGTAAATCTGTCTTTGAGATGATGCTTGTTGGTGTGGCCCAGGAAGGATTTACACTCGTTTAGGAAAGATTGACAGGCAGCCTCAAAAACGGAGTGGCAGAGGAAGAGAGAGAAAAGAGAAAGGCATAAAAATCCTGGTTCAGCAAATGATGGCGGGATAAGCAGCTCACTATCAGCACTATGTAACACAGGAACTGATGTGGCTGAACAATGGCTCTCAGTGGAAGTCCGTAGTCACGGGAACAGAGACGAGTCTAAGATTACAGCCTCGATCAACTGCCTGAATGCACCGCTTTGAACTAGATTCCATTTTCCAAAATGTAGAAACACAAACCTCAAAGCCGCCAAGCAGCAGCGTTAAACTTCATTCAGTGGTTCTTTCAGAACATTCTGAAATGTTTTGGCATCATGATTTTGCTCTTGATGCTGAAGCGCTGATTACAGAGAGAGGAGTTTGTGGAGCTTAAAATGTCCTATGATGGAATTTCATCTGTGATTAAGAGATGCTTTTATGTAATGACTAACGCTTTCAGGAAAGGAGGATGTAGCTGAAGGTCTAGAAATAGGTCTGGATGTGCAGATGAGATGATGGTCTGAACAAATAGCACAGGTTAAGGGTTCATAAAAGGTTAGTGGATAAGATAAGTCAGCAAGGGTGGAGGGTTTTTCAAAGCTGTTGGAACGACACCAATTAAGGTGGACTCGCCATGGAATATATGACCGAATGTCTGCAATTGATTCATCTGGTGCATGAGCTATAAATAATAGGTCAGTTCATCATAGCAATTAGACCACGCCCACTTCAAGTTCCATGGATGTACCCTTATGGTGAAAAACAAATACAGTTATTATTCTTCCAAAAGGAGAACTTGTACGCAATTACAAGCAGCGCAGTTGAGATCTGAATCTACAGTATGTCGGCTCTTATTGTCATCAGAGGTCATTGGAACGTGGATGGTAATTTACCAAAGCGACATCCAGGCTTCAGGGATGCCCAGATTAGAAAAGAAAGAGCTAGTTTAAATCTGCCAGTGAGCGTGAATGAGCTGCCACGGCACGCTCCCCTGACGTGCCTGATGAATTATATTCAACCTTACCGAGTATGGAGATTCGGCTGAATATGGATTATGGTAATGGACATGGATATGAAATAGGGTGCTAATGTGCAGGGCTGGCTTCAGGCCAGAGGGAATGATGAGCAGGGTGATAAGACATGCACAGGAGGAAAAAAAAAAAAAAAAAAAGAGAGAGAATGAGAGAAAATACATTAAATGAAGATGTCTGCACTGACATGTCTTTTAACTGGTCAGGCTATTCAAATGTTCTACTTTTTACTTTGAGCAATTGTATTATATTCATATCTTTTATTATATTCACATCTTGTTTTTTGATGTAATTTGTAATTTAAAGTCTCAGGGAAATCAATATAGGGTTAGAGGTTTTTTCGTGCTGTAGACATTGTTGAGTGTTGATCTGTGTATATACAGGTATCTGTATATAATACTGGCTTCCGAACACCATGGCCAGGTAATGTGAATAACGTTATCAATTATATACATTGGTGACAAGATCGTGAGCATCCAAGACACATTTATAATGCTAGCCGTGCCTGACAAGTATCAGTAAAGAGTTTAAGGTTGTGGATCTGGCTTTCAAATTCCCCAGATCTCAATCGAGAGGTCTTTTGTGGAGTCATGCCACAAGGGGCCAGAACCCCCGCCCCAGGGGCACAAAGGGAACCTAAAACCTAGGTGAGCTGATCTTAATGTTTAATGGTTCTAAAATTATGGCAAAAACTATTTTCTATCCATTTAATATCCATCCAATCTATTCTTTTTTTATTCAGGTAAATCAGTAACAATTCTACTTATTCATCGCGTATTTGTCCTTCCCTTGTAAATAAACAGTGATTATCACCCTAAAGTAGTGGTATACATTGACTGAAATCAGGATTAGATGGTGGAAGTTAGAAGAAATTCACAGAGGAGGTATGTCATGGTACTGGATAGTGGTAAAGAGATGCTGGATGACTGGTCAGCCACTGCAGAAGTGGTAAGGAAGGCAGCTAGGAAGGTATTTGACTTGACACCAAGACAGAGAAAGGAAGATAAGGACATTTGGTGGTGGAATGAGGAAGTTACAGGAAAGCATCAAGAGAAAAAGACTTGGGGGGTGGGGGGGGGGGGACGGGATGGTAAGAGTGATGAAGAGAGTAGACAGGAGTATAAGGAGATGCGATGTAAACCGAAGATGGAAGTGGCAAATGCAAAGAAACCGACGTATAGTGAGTTGTATGAAAATCTAATCTCAAAGGAAGGAGACAAGAAATTATATTGACTGGCCAGACAAAGAGATGTACAACAGACTAGGGTGATAAAAGATGCAGATGGAAATGTAATGACAAGTGAAGAAAGTGTTTTCAGAAGGACGAGGGAGTATTTTGCAGAGCTAATGAATTTAAAAAAAAAAAAAAAAAAAGAGAGAGGGCGTAGTATGGATGAGGAGCAGGTCGTGAATCAGGTAGTCGACGGAATTGGTAAGGTTAATGCTATGAAGAGGATGAAGAGTGGAAAGGCAATTGGTCCAGATGACATTTCAATGGAGGCATGAAAGTGTTTAGGAGAGTTGACAGTGGTGTTGAAAGTGAGAGAATGCCTGATGAGTGGAGAAGCAATGTTTAGTTCCAATTTATGAGAACAAGGGAGATGTGCAGAGCTACTGTACAACTACAGAGGCATAAAGATGAGCCACACCATGAAGTTATGGGAAAGAATAGTGGAATCTAGGTCGAGAAGAGAGGTGACAATCTGTGAGCAGCAGTACGGCTTCATGCCAAAAAAGAGCACCACAGATTCAATATTCGCTTTGAAAATGCTGGTGGAAAAGTATACAGAAGGTCAGAAAGAGTTGTATAGTGTGTTTGTAGATTTAGAGAAAAGGTACAGTATGACAGGGTTCCCAGAGATGAACTGAGGCATTGCATGAGGAAGTCAGGGGTGGCAGAAAAGGATGTGAAGGTGGTGCAAGATATGTACAAGGACAGCGTTACAGGGGTCGGTGACTTTTTTTTTAAGGTGGAGATGCGATTGCCCCAGCGATCTGCTCTTAGTCGCTTCCTGTTTGTAGTGGTGATGAACAGGTTGATAGATGAGGTTAAATGTTTGTGGATAATAATGTGATTAGCAGTGAGAGTCTAGAGAGGTGGAAGAAGGCACTGGAGAGAGGAGGCATGAAGATAAGTAGGAGCAAGATGGAGTACATGTGTGTAAATGAGAGAGAAGGTGGGGGTAAGGCGCAGTTGCAAGTAGTAGATGTAACAAAGGAAGAGGAAGTTTAAATATTTAGGGTCAACTGTCCAAAGCAATAGGGAGTGTGGAAGAGAAGTGAAGACGAGAGTGCACATGTAGAAAGAGGGCCCAAGAGGAGGTTTATGGATGTGGTGAGGGAGGACATGCGGGAGTTTGGAGTGACATGGGAAGATATGGTAGCCAGTGTTCGATGGAGACAAATGGTCCACTGTGGCGACCCCCAACAGAAGCAGACAAAAGAAAAAAAAGATTCTGCAACATCCAGTCAAATTCTAGTACACAGTAATTCTACCCATGTAAATAAACATTGTAGAAAGCAGTGTAACTGAAGGTGCAGTAAAAGCTTCCTGCATTACAGTATATCCCTTGCTCATCATAATTTCCAGATAACATATATTATGACTGTTTACATTACTCAAAAATTGTTCACAATTTTGATTTCCTCTGTTTCCTCGCCCAGTCCAGTGATGGAGATTAGGCTAACTGGCATTCTCAAATTGCCCGCAGTGTGCAAGTAAGTGTGTGTGACCCGAGTCCCCTGGGATACGCTCCAGGCCTCCCATGACCCTGTACAGACCCTGAGTGAGTGAGAGTGTAAATGTCTTTTGTAATCTCTTCAATCATTAAAAAAAATATTCAAATTCAATGGTGGAATGTGTTACATCCCTACATGAGTCTGTTTAGATTCAATGTGGCGTATCTGCAATTCTACTGACTGTTATGGAAATTGTGCAGTTCTCCTTTACTTCCTGTTTCGACAATCAGAAACCAGAACCAAATCAGAGCTCTCACAGATTATATTATAGTGCATATTGTACAGTATGATCTCCAAATGGGAAGGATTTTAAGGACTTCTTTCCAAAAGAGGAGTAGGATTTTCAGACTTTGAGGAAAATTGGAAAGAACTGGTTCACCCCGTCAGTGGAGTGGGTAAGCTTTGTGTGTGTATGTGTCACTATTGGCTCGCTTTCATCTCAGCCTAGGGGGAGCTCTTGAATCATGCAATCAAAGCAACAGTGAGAGACAGAGACAGAGGTAGGTCTTGCTGAGCTGACAAGGCAATGGATATACTCTCTCTCTCGCTCTCTCGCTCTCCCTCTCACACATACACACACACTATTGTTTTGATGAAGCTTTCCCATGGTGGGAGAGTAGTGTAGAAGAGAACGCACTCCCCTGCATGAACACACAAACCCTTCCTGACATTCACAACCTGTTCCTTCCTCAGTCAAACAATCCCACACTACCCCAGTGTGTATCTGTGTGGCTGTACGACAGAGGGAGCGAGTGAATGCCAGACTGAGTGGCTCCTATTCATCAAAGACAGGCAGATTAAGTGCCCACACACTCGCATTATGAGTAATTTAAGAAAACTACTTTTTTTTTTTCTATTCCAGATAAGATTTAGTCTCCCCTCCTCCTACAGAAATCCGACTAATTGTAGCACAGCTGTCATAAAGTTTAAGAGGATGATTTCAAACATATGTGATGATGGATTTTGTTGGTAAGTCTCTAAAAACAAAGAGCAGGTTTTCTCACACGCCAATTTCCAGTAATGTTCACAGCATCAGATTAATAAGAAATTCATTGTCGATTCAGTGGAAACAGCAGATGTTGGACTTCAGTCTATATGCCACAGATGTGCTGAGTTACAGCAGAGCTCTTCCACTTAGCCATCTTGGCGAGATAGCAGTTTAAGTATCAGCAGGTAGTCAAATGGGACTGCGGGTAAAGTGGGAAACTGTTGGCTAAAATAAAACTGGATCACCACATCAATGGGAAGACTAAGCAAGACTTAGCACTGTGAAGCTCTTGAAAAGCACTATGTGATAAAAATTCATGAGCACATACACAGATCAGCTATAACATTAACACCACATAACTAACACATTAACACTGATTATCGATTATATACCAGTAAACTGGGGACAGGATCATAGGCACACAAGGCTGTAGGGAACAAGGCCAGACAGTCTGGTCCAATCCCACAAAAAAGCCAATGCAGTACAATTGGCCATGCATAGAAAGGTAGCAGAACACCCAGTGCACCACAGCCTGCTGCGCCCAGGGCCTGTCAAGCAAGCACAGCGTCAATGCAAGAACGTTCATTCTCTATACTGCTTATCCTGTTCAGGGTCGTAGTAAGTCTGGAGCCCATCCCAGGAGACTTAGTGCAAAAGGTTAGTGCACTAAATGCAAAATAGCTTGCATTAGGCCTCCATGTCTTTAGGATGTGTGAGGAAACCAGATCACTCTAAGGAAACCCACCAGACATAGTGAGAACTCCTCATACAGACACGAATCAAACCCAGACCCTGAAGGCCAAAGTGAAATGCCACTGTGCCATCCAGTGCAAGAACAGTTCTGGTTAAATGAGTTACATCACCTACAGTAAGTAACGTAATAGTAACCTTAATACCTTAATGACATTAGGTATTGGTTCTTTCATTTTTCCATCAGTCTTAAAAATCCCTAATATTATCCTTAGCAAATATATATTTGTAGTTATAAGTATATAAGTATACAATATTCAGCTATAAGAATATTTTAAATAAAATTAATTTTTCAGTCTTATAAAGATTTTTTTAGTGTAAAGGTGAGTACTTTTTTTTTTTTCTTCTTCTTCTTCTTCTTTCAGTTGTGAGGGCATCAAATGTCTGACCACTACTAAGTGTGTTGTCCACATGATTCCTGTGTTGAGTTATTTCCTGTCATAGAGCGACACAAACTGATAGAATGATATCTCCGCTTGGTTGGAGCAAGCTTTTCTCCTGTGTCTCTACTGGCACAAAGCCTATAGGCCTGAACAAACACACACCATCCTCTACCCTTTTGAAGTCCCCAATTTCTGCTGGGCCTGTTCTGCCGATTCCTCTCACTGGCACACCAGGAAAAGACTGTTGAGTTTTTTTTTTTTTTTTTTTCCCCCGAACATTCATACTGACCCAGTGGTACATCCAGAGCTCTGGCACATTTTGGACTTTAGCCACAGTCAACATGGGGACATCTATCCATTAAGAAACAGCTTGCTAAAAGGGTGGGAGAGGATATAGTGAATACAGTTCGTGGTTTTCTTTTTGTGCACTTAAAAATGGTCTTTTGAGCTTGTTCTCAGTAGCTGAAATCCAATAACTGAGCAATATTGAGCATTTTTACTTTTTGACCAAAAAAAAAAAAAAAAACAAGCCAAATAGACTCCACACTCGATAAATGCCCTTTAGTTTCTGAGAAGTTGACTCACTCGCCACTCTCTCTTTTTTCTCACCTACCAGTAGGTCTGCGAGTTTTCCTGAATCTAAATTTACTCTATGAATAGGAGCACATTCAATTTTTAAGAAAGAAAAACGCCATGGATGAAGGAAAAAGTGTTCATATTGTCACTCACACTGAGCTTTTTAATGTGTTTAAATGGGGTTTCGCTAGGAGTTTAACATTTGATTCAGCTCACCCGATAATGCTCAAGCATGTGGAATAAAGTGAGAGCTTTCAGTCTAGAGAATTAATTTCTATAAGTATAATGGGAGTTTTCAGTGAAAGGACCTGTCTACGTGGTTAAAGCACATACTGTATGGAAATAGAATTGAAATATAAGAATCTTTAAACCATCAGATCTTCCATTTATCTAATCTATAGGGATAAAATAATAAGACCGTATTAGTTAAACCGTCACCGATTGCATTTTCTATGCAATAAGTCCAAGAGATTTTCATCTCTTACATGCATGTAGATTCAGTTGCTAAGGAATTTTTGCAGTATTTAATAAACTAAAATAAAATAACTGTATTATACACTTATTCTCAACCTTTTTGGTATCAAGAAGATTATATTAAAATTAAATACAAACAGAGGGTATAATGGATAACTGTAATAATGTTGAAATGGGAATGTGATTATGCCAACCTTTAGTTAATTTATTTTAGTTTCTTCGTTTCAATTCTCATATAAAATAAAGGTGCAATATTCTTTGCATATTATACAATATTACTAACTGGAACACTACAATAATATTTCAGTACATCAATATAAATTATTCTAAAACAGTTAAAATTTTTCATAGTCATAATAAATATATTTGACTTTCAAGTATTACATATATGGCACTAGAAAAAGAGGCCTAAAAAGAATTTACAAAACCGTTACTCCCTTTAAATACAAAAAAATGGTAAGGTTCCCTGCTTGTAAAGGCTTTCGAGACAAAATGAAAAACCTAGATATTTGAAAGAAATGAGCTTACTACAGAATTTACTTGACACCCCATGGCAAAAACATCAAGTTTGGTGATAAGACTTAACAACTGCCATCAATTAATTGAGGATTACTTTTGACCCAAGCCTTGTAATTGCTCATTTTGCCACCAAATGAATTCTCCCTTGAGAGACATTCATTTCGAATGCATTATCTTAGCAGTAACACACCAGAGGGGACAAGTGCAACCTTGGCAAACTTTTAAACTCTAGACAAACAATACAATCTATCTTTTGTAAGAATTTATAACCAGGAACTGTTTATCTTTGTTAATTGCTTTACACAGAAGGAAACAACAAAACTGAACTCTCTGTCCCGCTCATGCTTCAGTAACGCTTTAATTATATGAAACTGTTAATTGACACCCGGTCTCATATTTTCAAGGTTGCCTTCCTGAGTTAAAAATTGTTTGGAGGACGCGCGAGACTATTAGGGGCATAATGGAAAATCTGATCGCCGCCTCTTACGTGCACGTAATGGAGTTCCTCTCTTTCTTAACAAAACACTGCAAATATACTGCCCTGCACCGTTTATGGACCAGAACACTAAATGGAGGAGAAAAAGTGCTCAGAGTGAGGCTGAGGGACTAAATAAATAATATGGGTAAATTGTTTCTGCCATCAGACATGAGTGAAGTTAAGTAAAGTAAAAGAGAAGCAGATCAAATTACACAAACCAAATGCTAATTAAAAAAAAATGTAGTCAACGAAGAACCGAATTACTCAGCCATTATTTTCCTACTTACTTTAGTCTAAACTGAGTTCATTGGAATGAAGATATAACAATGAGGCTTGTGTTTAAATGCTGCCAATGATTTCTACTGCACATCAAAGTGGGAACTTCATTTTCATTCCTAAGTTTCTTCCTCATTCCTGGACCCCTCTGTTTCTCTGGCAGCAGACTGCCTGCACCAGATTGTCCTCAATGGGTGGCAGGTCCTTTAGTGCCATGGCCCCCAAAGGGTGAAATGCCCTTGCCCACTCTTTCTGTGAACTGAAAATGCTCAGCTGAATTTGAAAAAAAAAAAAAAAAAAAAAATACTCATAACCCTTTTTAATATTTTTTAATTGATAAGTAAATTAATCTTGGGTGTTTAAATCCAGTGTATTCCTTATTGTAATTCTATTTATTAAGTAATTAATTAATGAATTAATTTTATTTATCAAAGACATTGTACTTTTCAACATAATTGATTCATATAGACAAATAAGGAAAGAAAAAAAAGGAATGTCTATTAAAGAAAGTACTGTAAGAACATTTCCACACACACTATATGACAGTAACTCACAGGATTGTGACTAAACAGCCTCAGTTTAGTCTTCAGTTTTCTAAGGAGATAAAAGAATGGACTTTGTAGCAATGGAAAAAGGTCTTTTGGTCTGATGAGTCCAGATTGACCCTATGTTAGAATGATGTGTGTGTCAGGAAAAAAAAAAAAGGAAACTACAAGCCTGTGGAGGTACTGTAGTGTTATGATCTGGGGTTGCTTTAGTTGCTCAGGTTTAGGCTCAGCAATGTTATGTTCAATAAAATAAAGTGAGCTGATGACCTGAATGTACTGAATGACCAGGTTATCACACCAGTGAAGTTTTTTTTTTTTTTTTTCCCTGAGGTTCATTCCCGCGTTCAAACTGTGAAAGATTTGTCATTCTGCGAGCATGAGGAATCATTTTCACACATGATTTGGCCACCACATTGTGTGCCGTAATCAAAGCTAAAGACGTCTGAATGTAATATTAGAGTGTGCAATCACTGTGACAACAATGAGAAAAAACACTGACGCATTACAGTACACGGGTGCTCAGTACATGTTATAATCGGAGAGGAAGGCTTATAGTTCAGTCCGTGCAGGTGTGATACATCATCTTACTTTTGCGAGGTCAAGGTCTGTGTTTCCCGGCATGGGGAAAAAAAAAAAAAACACAGTTGGAGATGAGGAGTTCACAAAAAAAATATGCAAATGTAGTATTAGCTATCACAAAAGCAAATAAATTAATAAAAACATTACCCATGTGTGATATCATTGTGTGAACTGATGATATTTTCCTTCTGATGACTTCTTTTGGAACAAAACTAAATGAAAATAGATCAGACCCTGAGGGCTAATCATACAGTCTTTGGTATGTACTGTGATGACACTGTGCATTAACAGAAAACTGAAGCATCACACATGAAGCAATTAGAAATTCATTTAGAAAAAAAAAAAAAAAAAACATAAAACCTTCCAACACTTAAACACTAAAAGTCATTTAAAGCCCGAAGCCTTCATAATGCGATGGTACTCAGACAGGGAGATCTGGCACTCTGCCACTTTACTAGATGCATAATAAGTGAATGGAAATGGCTTTCACACCTTTAAATAATACAGAAATACACTGATATGCCACACAGACAAATGCATGGCACAGCAGTGATATTAATGATGATCTGCAGGATATAATAATGGTCTTTTGGTCCATGCCACGCAAAACTCACAGTAACATTAGCTCAGGATTGATCTGGAGACCCGGGAGCTATGGGGCATCGACGCTAACTGCTGAGCCTTAGTGTTGGTGGGCTTTCTTGTAGTAATTTAGCAAAAAATAATCACATCATATATAAAAATAAAATAACACAGAGTTCATAAGTTGTCAGCTTCTGTCCTAGTCAGTGTCAGCTTGGACCTAATGTACTGTAGCATCCCAGATACAATAGGTGTGTGGTGGGAATGGTCTGGGAATTAGAATTTAATTGAATCACTGGGTGCTACGTCTACGGACAATAATCATTTATGCATGTCATAATTAGAAGAACTCATCACTAACATGGGTATTCATTTGAAAAGTAATTTATAGTGCATTTTTTAACAACTGTAATGCATCAGTGCATCCTAGATTAAAGAACAGTAAACTCTGACTTTACACATGTATTATATCTGAGCAAATGATGCATAACGGGGCATGGGGAATACTTTCCATTACTTAGTGCGGTGAAGTCAGCAAATGTTAAATAAATATCCTGTTAAAGCTGCAACTAAATTACCCCTCAGATAGTGTGCTCTATTTCTTTTACAGCACAAGTTCCATGTTTCACATCTTTGATGTCACAAACGTCTGAAAAAATCTGATTAGTTTGGTTAAACCCAAGACAATACGAAAACAAGTCTTGTTTATGTACTGTACTGCTATTAATTTTTTAAAGCTCTGAATGGATCAACACATAGAGAATTTCAGTACATGCACCAACCAATGAGGTCATCCTCATATAATTAGATAGCTGTTATATTGGGACATGGTTAAAAATGAAAAGTAAGCACGTTTTCGTCTAGATTGTGGCGCACACTTCCAACGCCAATTAGGCAAGCTTCCTTTATTTCTGTTTCAAAGCCTGGTCTCAAACCTTATCTCTACAGGCAGGTGTTTAAACAGGGCTGATGGGTGACAACATCGCTTTCTATTTTATGATCTTGCGTCTGATGTTGTTTCTACAGTATTTGTGCCCTCAGGGGTATTTTATCTTTCACTTTATACTTACTATCTTTAACAGTGTAATTTTGTTATCATCTTTTTATTTTCTTTATTTTTTTTGTACAGAACCATACAATGTAAGGTCTATAAATAAATCTTACACACGTTGTGTGCTAACAGGGTGGCCCAAAAGTCTGAATTAAAAAAATGCATCAAGCAAGTGCAATCAAAACCACACTTTTATAGAAGAAAAAAATGACCACTATGTATTGTTTTATTTTCAACAAATGAACATCTACAGTACCTACTTAGCTACATTAAATTATACTAAGCATCTACCAAACATGTCTTTTCTAATTAGTTACTATAAAAACTGTAAATAAATAGCACATTTTAATGAGTGCATAAATATGTACCTGCAATTTGTTTCCAGTCGGCACTACTCGGTACAGCCACAATGTTTTACAGCAAATTAAATTCTTCTGAACAATCAAATTTGGGAATTAATTCAAGTTATGGAGTTAATTGGGATTCTGTCATAAATCTACACAATAAAAAGTGTATAATACCGACATGCTGGGCTGCGGGCAATATTGTTCGCAAAATTGTTTACAAATGAAAACCATAAAATGTGCGATTGCATAAGTGGTCAACCTTGGCTGTTATGAAACTTTTAAATTACTGCAATCATTTGCCATAAGAAGTCACATAAATAATTAAATGGAGTTTACTTGTGTGCAATTAAAATTTTATATGGTTTTTATACAGGTACTCATATTTTATGAGAAATCACAATTTGTTATTAAGCATATGACAAATTAACCATCAGAACAAGTCCAGGACAAACGAGAGGTGTTCAAGTCAAACCAGGACTGGGACGGTGATAAAATTCCTCATGAATGAAGGCGTCCAGTGATGAGACTCTTAGCTGCAGTACAATAATCTAATTTTAAAGATGGGAGTTTGTCTGTGAATGACGAACCCGGCCAAGGTGGCTCCGGACCCACTGCAGACATTCCTATGAACATTCAGAGAGTGGAACGCCTGATCCTTGAAAATCGATAGCTAACTTATCACCATCTTGCAGAGGACACGCAGTGTCTGTGAAAACTGTACACACAATAACGAAAACCATTCACACATTACAGCAACTCGTCTGGGAGTTATTGCCACATCCTACATGCAGTCCTGACCTCACTCCAAGCCAATTCCACCATTAAAGGGGTTCTTGGGACACCAGCGTTTCAGATGTGAAGCAGGAAGTTTGATCACGACTCTGATGTACTGAGAAAAAATTCTAACTTGATGGTATCGAAGTACTAGTGGGATAAGTGCATTAGTCGAGTAAGACATTATATAGAGAAATAAATTGAGTTTTTACTTTCATATCTGTGTTCTGCTATTCTGAACAATCAAAAGTCTTGGTTTGACTCAAACACATATCCTATTAAACTCGAACTCTGCTCTCGAATGCTTTGTACGACACATTCAGCACTAATGTATTTGTATTTAAAAATAATGTGATGTAGTTAAAAATAACAGAGTGGAACGCCTGGTCCTCTTTACTGTACTGCTTTTAAAACATATAAATCAGAACCCACTTCATGTGCAAAGTTGAAATATAGTTAGACTTCCACAAGCCTTTCTTTTCTCTTCTCTTTAAACCATGATTGGGGCTGTAATACTGTATGTAACACAATATGGTAACTCATTTAAATTACAAGGAAAAAATCTTGACTTGCTGATACCAAATTTTCTGAGCGGTTTTATTAATTGTGTGGTTAGTTGGTATTAATTTTATGATGTTTAGTTGCATGAAGGATGTAAAGAGTAAAACTATACTAATTTTATATATATATATATATATATATATATATATAAAAAGACATTTTGGTGGTTGCAAAAGAAAATGAGAAGTTATCCATAATATATAGGCTCTGCTTATTATTTCATTCTTTTTTCGAAAACATAAAAAAAGTTTAATACTTGCTGAACTTTGGTGTTCATTAAGTATTAATACATAGTGGTAGAGACCGGCCTGTTTAAAATACGTTAAATAATGTCTCATGTAAATGCATACAAAGTGCTGTGGAAATATCATGACCTTACATAACCATCTAACAAATGACCCTTGTCTTCAAATGTATCTCTCCAGAAGTATCCAGAAGGGCATCATCCCTTACTTCGCCGCACTTAAAGAGCATTAATAAAGATCTCCACACTCCCAGGCTTGGGCAGGTGTGTTATTTATGCAGTGGGAGGGAAGTGTAACTCATTTCCACATAATGACAGACCTCTTTCTCCTCCCTTCCTTTCATTCTTCACTTCTATCTCTCTCAATCTCCCTACTTCTCAACAAATTGTTTCACTTTTCCTCAGAAAGAAAGAAGAAAAAAAAAAAATCCCCTACTCACACAGTCCTCACTTATCACCTGGCTCCAAAATCATCACTTTTACACCCCTTAATCTGTTCTAACCCTGCTCTCGCTCCACCATTCCTTCTTTCTGTCTTTTCTCCTCCTTACTTCCACAACCCCGATGCAGTCTTATTGCAAGATGACTATGAATTATCTGAGAATTAAAAAAAAAGAAAATATATCATCAGATCCGTCATGTACTGCCCAAGCAGTTTAATTAATGAGACCTAAAGCTTGCATTTTAAAATGTACTATATATTATAAAAAGACATAAAATTTTGCACACAGCATGTGCGTCAATACATCTGTATCGTCACTGTCTGACAAATCCAATTTTTTTCCCTAAAGTGACATCTGATTTCAGATCAGACTTGAGTCACCTTCATATGTGGTCTTAGATATATATCCAATACAAGGTCATGCGACTTAAACGGGCAGAGCAAAATTCATGCGACTGTTTGAGTATGCTCATGCATGAGGCGCTCGCTGACGTCAGTCATCACCAGCAGCGCTGGGATCTTCTACCAGACCTAGTGATGGCTTCTAAAATAGCTAAACCGGTGCATCTGGCTTTGTTCCTTCCTCTGGACCACAACAAATACAACGGACTCATCTGAGCAAAATCGTATCCATTGTTTGAAATGCGTGTCATTTTACACAACAGATGCGTCCACGTCAGAGTCAAATAAAAGTCACTTTCAATTATGAACGTGAACCATCATGGCACACAACTCCGATCTGACCAAAAAAATCTGAATTGAACAACATGGCAATGTAGCCGTAAAGCCAGATTTAAACCGCTGCGTTGAAGAATTCCATAAGGATAAAGCTAGTGTGCGTGTGAACAAGCCTGTCCAGAGTTGGCAAGTGGAGTAAAAACCAGTTTTGCCCCTGATTGGGTGGTCCTCGGATTACTGACTGACTCAAAGGTGAAATAAGAAAACAACAACCTGCCTTTTAAAGAATTTTAAAAAGGTTTAGATTATAGGGAAAGAAATTAGCAGTGAGGACTGACATATAACAGTTGTTATAGGGACATGACCCAAGCCAGCACACAGCATCAGTAGGGAATGTTAGCTCTGGCTTTGGTTACGCTCTTGCGCAAGGCAGATGCCATGTCTTGTTTAGCTGCTGTGCTGCGCCCTGATTAGACGTGTTTACGCAGGTCATACGATCTGGAGTGACAATAGAACCGAGTCTCGAGACTGAATCCAAATCAAAACAGCGGCCTAATGAGCACCAGGCTACGCTTTTCCCCCTTTTCTTCAAACGTGACAGGCCTAATCACAACGCCTGCGCCTGATTGAAAGCGGCTGCTCTAATTCCTTTTCTTGATTTTTCGCTCTTTTTCCTCTCATGGGAGAACAGGGTATTTGTAAAGGGAGAAGAAATATCGAAGAGTGTGCGTGTTTTTGCGGTACCCCCATCGTTTACATAAAGCACAGCAGCCGTGAGACAAAGTGAAAATAATTCGGGGCATTAGCAAAGGCTTGCATTACAAGAACTCATTGATCCGGAGGTTTTCCAAAAAGCGATCGTGTCATAATCCATGGTAATTTGTTACGAGCTACCCAATCTCCACATTACCCAGCATTTGACATCTGTTTCATTTTAGACATTGTGTTACATGAGCGGCCACCAAGATCATTAGAGAATGAAGAAAACCAAGAATCCTGAATTGCCATTATCAAGTACCCAGCTGAACCTCACTGCGATTCTGCACCACAATCGGAACTAGAACATCATATATAGAGAAAGACAAAAAGAAATTGCAATGGTCCTAAAAAGGTTTCCAAAACCCAGGAGCACTTTGTCACACTCCTTAACTTCATCCAGAGAAGAACAGACCTTGCACAAACCAGGCAGTATGAATGACTGGATGCTGAAAAACTGTATGATGTATAGCTCTGTCTCGTGTAGCAACCTTTAAAACATAATGTCCTAACATCTAATGCATTGTAAATAATATATCTGCTCTATCAGCAGCATAGGTTCTCCCTGAGTGTGCACTTGAGGAAGAGTGCATGCTTTCAGATGCCTGACAGATGAGTTGGCAGGAAGACAGCGATGTCTTGATGGCTTGACGAGGGGCGTGAGAAGATGCAGAGACACTGCAATCAGCAGAACTTGATCTTGTATAAAAGACACACTCAGACTACTGATATGCTCAGAACCTGGATATGGCTCTTACTGTGAAGCTGGAACAGATAAGACCTTAATGAACAATTATGGGTCTAAAACATTGGCCTCTGTCTTCGTTGGCAGCCAGCATCCACTGCAAAAGCATCACTGGCAATTAAGTTACAGTATTAACGTATTAGTGGATAAAGCGTCGAGTGGCAAATCGGAAAAGCGGATGCTGTGTTGTAAAGTATGAGATGCTCAAGTTATTGACTACCCTGCAAATTCTAAGAACTGCAACTGCACCTGAAACCTTAATAAAAATTAATGGCAAGTTCACCACCATAACTTAATGAGGGCTATGTCTGTTTCTCCTACCTTCTTCATCTATACTGCTTTCCCAATGTGGCCAAAGCCCAAGCATAGGGAGAACAAAGATGTGCCTAACTACAGGGATGGAAGCATCATTAAAGTGCTTTGCTGTAATCAAACACACAATAAGGATTGATATCCATCCTCGCCCGTTTCCTTTCTCTGCCAATTAAGCTGTCAGGTCTGGACGAACCCTACGCGACTGTGGCTGTAGCGCTAGCTGCCACTGCGCTCGGTTTCTCAGTGCGGCTAGCTTCCACACTTGCAAACACCCTAATTACCTTGTTATTTTGCCATGCAAACTATTCACAGCATCTGCTAAAAAGCCATCGATGCTCAATGCTTTTAGAATACGGCCAACCAGAGAGAGTGCGTTGTGGGGTGGTGGTGGAGCCAATCAGCGTGGCACAGAATGGCATTTTCAATAGCCTTTTCAGAAATGGTGCAGTAGCAATTATATCCCCCACTCTACTTCCTGCCAAGCATCCTTTTTGTTCTGACCCATAATTCTAGGGCTGATTCATGCCTTTCCCCCCCCTTTTGCTGTTTTTTTTTTCCTTCTTCCCCACCATCTTGGCAAGTCGAATTGTAGAGAAGGTTTATTATCACAGATCATGGGGCAATATCTGTACAGATAATGTGGAGTCTTCCATTACCTTACTCAACATTTCCATTATGGTTGCACATAGCATACATTCAGTTCCTCTCTTTCTTTCTCTCTCTCCCTCTCTCGCTCACTCGCTCACTCTGTCCTGGCCAGAGGGAGGCTCTTTGGCTGGTGGATTGATGAATGAGATTAAGCTAATGCAGGCACGGGGCACACAGTGGCACCTGAGGCATGCTCATGCATCGCGATCTTGCCTCTTTCTGATTAACTTCGCAAACTGATTGAAATCAAGTCCAAGAGGCGCACTTTAAACGGATAATCCCGCACAGAAGCCGCTCTACATGTTCTCCAAACTAGCGGCCAGCTCATTGGTATGCAGAGTCCCTGTGCTATGGAGCATGGGAAAATAGCAGATGTTCAAAATTTCAGATTATGGCTTAAATGATAACGATTTGTAAAATTTACTCCAGAGACCAAGCTCTACTCTGAGTAACCCCTTAGGCATGGACTTGCCTGAAAGAAAATGTTCTACAAGTTGTAAAACTGGCAATTTTTATCTAATGCTAACGTGACAATAATGGGTTTGGGACCAAATCCAAAAGTATGCTGTTCTGAACTGACAGCCGTTCGGAAGAAAATTGTTGCTGATAATACATGTTCTGTGACGTCTGGTGTAATTAGTAAACAAAGTTTCCTTTGCCTCATGCTTTACTGACTGTAAAAAAAAGAAAGAAAAAAAAAAAAGATTGGATATTCTACACCCATCCGCCTTCCTTTCTTTCCTCTTGCCATCCTTACTCTCATCTCCTGTCCTAGCAGGTGGACCAATAATGCAGTTTATTTTCTCTCATTACCTCTCCTTCTGTTTTCTCTCCACCTGGTTCACTAACCGTAATTCAATCCTCTTGCTTTCTCAGCGGGTCTTTAGTCACTTCAACATTCCGCACACATCCCTCCTCCAGCCTTTAAAAAATATATATATAAAGAAGCAAGGAGAGAAATCACCGCTACTCTTGCTGAGCCCTGTGGGAAGGTTAGCAGGTTAGCATGGCACTGCAGCATGTTTGAGTGAATTATCTGATTACTAAGCAGCGTGATAGAGACGGAAAAAGAAAAAGAAAAAAAAGTCTTCGGCGCGCAGACAATTTGACCGTGATTGCTTTCTTTTGTTTGCACAGCACACGGGCAGCCATTTCGACAGAGGTGAATCTCCTTTACACAAATGGTGCACTCTGAATTTAATAAAAATGCGAAAGCTATCCGAAGTTGTTTAAATATCAAGTGTTTAACAATGACATAATGTGTATTGTTTGAGATCGTCCTAACTGGGTATAAATAGTGCTTAATTGTTACACAAACGCCTCTTTAGCTTCTTTTACGCCTGGCAGGTCGGTATGGATGCAAAGGTAATAAAACAATGACCAAAAGAAATAAAACTCAGGAATCACGCCAAAATTCTCACTCCACTAGAAAGCAATTAGAGAATGTTTCATTCTAAGTCGCTAATTCTGGCTAATTATGTCATCAGATAAAGTCCAGCATTTGTTTTAGCAACATGGTGCTCTTTAGAATGTTAAAGGCTGTCTGGTCCAAGAACATTTGTTTCAAGCCAAATGTAGAAACAAAGGCAGTTTCCTAATTTTGGCTAAATCCCAAGAAGTGTTTCCATTTACTCTCTCTCTACCCTCTCTAGGGGGAGATCTTTGGTAATACTACATTCATTCATTTTTGAGGGGATTTCCAATTAATCCAATTAAAATTTGGAAAGAATAAATTTGGCATCAACGACATTCGTTCGCCGATTGAGTGAGCTCAGGTGCAGATGCCAACTTTTTTTTTTCCTTTTTTTGGGGGGGGGGGGGACAAACCATGTTCTTGGAAGACGCAAGACTAGATTCATTTCTACACTTGTTCCAGATAAGATTCTATCCAACTGTCACTTGGGCTCTATCTCTCCAAGAGGAAGGGAGTGGACTAGCGGGAACAGACTTGGAACGGAGTCTGTTACAATGAAATTCCTTAAAAGGGACACAGGAACTTTTGCAAAACACACAAAAAATTACCTGCAGCCAAATAGAAACAACTACTACAAGGTACATAAAATACACTGGCCAGACACCCAAATAAAGGTACAGTATACAGTAAAATGCATGCTAATGCATTTAAATAAAAATCACATAAACCTGGGTGCCTACTGTGGAACATGAAGGAAGATGACATAAATCAGTAGCAATACACTTAAAGAGATGAGTTCATGATAAACTCATAGCAAATTGCTGATGAAGCACAATATGCACATATGATTTAGGGTTTTGCTTAAACATAAAATACTTGAGCATAAAGTGTTTTAATATGTGGGGGAAAAATAAATAATAAAAATAACAAAATAATAAATTTACAGTATATACGTACAGTGTGTGTGTGTGTGTGTGTGTGTGTGTGTATTATAGTATTAGTTACAATCAAGTGCTGCTAAAATAAAATAAGAGGATGAAATCAATTCCTGGCCTGTCATCACTACTGGACGAATGGGTGCTTAAGTTAAGAAAAGAAAGAGTTAGAAATACCAGGAAAAATAAGAACACCAACCTAATAATAGAAGTGTATGGAACACAAATCTTAGTTTTATCATGTATATCATACAGTACTGTGCAAAAGTCTTGAGCCAACCCTCATCTTAAATATCACTCACTCATCTTCTATACCGCTTTATCCTGTATTCAGGGTCGCGAGGACCTGGAGCCTATACCAGGAGGCTTAGGGCACGAGGCAGGGTTCACCCTGGACCGGGTGCCAATCCATTGCAGGGCACACACAGACTCATTCACACACTATGGGCAATTTGGAAAATTAGCCTAACCTGCATATCTGGACTGTGGGAGGAAACTGGAGTACCCGGAGGAAACCCACCAAGCACGGGGAAAACATGCAAACTCCATGCACACAGAGACGGGAATCGAGCCTGGCCGGGAATCGAACCCAGACCCTGGAGGTGCAAGGCGACAGTGCTGACCACTACACCACTGTGCAGTATAACTTTTTTCACCATGCCATTATTTATTTAATAAAAAAAGAAAGCATGACAAAAATGTTGCTGCTTCCATGGAATTTAAGAGGGTACACTGCAATCAGGTGCTGATAAAAAAAATTAAAAATAAGAGGGTGAAACCATTTTCTGTCCCGTCATCCCTACTTGCTTAGGTTCAAGTAACACAATCTCTTCATCTTTGTCTTGGTTTTATTTGGACAAATTTACAACTCTACCTTTTCCTGAAGCAAAAAAAGAACATGGTTTTCAACAATCACATCAACAATTGTGGCAGAAGATAGAAGGACTGGCTCAGTCCCGACTCCATCTATCCACACACATTCACAAGGAGAGACAACTGGTCCAGCAAAAACCATCCAGGTTTGGGTCGAAGACTTGCCAAGGTTCTGTAAATGTATGAAGACAGTTGCTTGGAGAGGAAAAGGATGTGTGAATTGCAAAAGACTAGTGCAGGTGTTCAGATTACGCTGCCAAATTGAGGTCCAGCATAATGATTTTTGTGAGCACTAACACATGAAATTATGTTTTGCTTCAAACATGACCTATGCAGACGACCTATCCCAAATGGAGTTTGTCAATATTACAGAAGTAGGGCATTAAGAATTCTATTTATTTATGCATCTTCACACTAATAAGGAACATTCATTCATAATCTAGAGCCACCTCCAAGTCCTATCTTTTAACTCACACACTTTGGCACTTTAAATCTTAAAAAAAAAAAAAACTTTGAAATTACTCAAGATTTTTGCATAACTAACTCATAACCATTATAGAAAAAAATATATGGCAATATGTTGTAAAACATAATGCAATATATTAAATAATACATTCCCATATATAGGAAACTAGTGCTTTATTTATTAATATATTGCAATATATGAATGGACCATATCTACTGTATATTGCAATGCATGCAAAAAACATTACATTTCTACTGATAATTGTTTTTTTGAAACATTATTGAAACTTTATGTATGCTTAAGAATTATACACACAATTTTACTTTGTCTGTGTGCTCTGATTAAGAAAACTCCAAGATGAGATCATGTAAATCTTTTCTTTTTCACCTACACAGAAATGAGCTGTCATTGAGACTTAAATGAGATTTTAGCCATTTTCTCAATCTTCTCAAATGTGCCTCAAATATGGCTCATTACCTCTAAATCTCAGAGATACACACAAAGTAGACAGCGCTTATAAACTGTGCATTTGGGTTTTCTGACATGTCATGTAGAATTAAACTTATTACTTTTTAAAAATTTACATTGTACTACTACCGGAATGACGATGCAAAAATGTAGAACTCACAAAATCACATTATTTTAGACTACATAGTTAATGTATGCATACTACTACTTCTTATAATAATAATAATAATAATAATTATTATTATTATTATTATTATTATTATATGGTCAGACATGATCTTATATATTTGTTCTATTTCTTGCCTTTATGATCCTTTTAATTCTTTTGCTCAGTCATGTATGTATAGTTAGTTAAAATGAAATAAAATTTAGTTATTTATATTGCCTAGGTTGTGCTGAAAAAAAATTTCACTCTATATTGCACAAACCTGACTCCTATAGATTTATTAAAACATAATGGCTAACAATGCTTTGGGGTTTAAAGGCTAGGGTTCTCTGACATACAGTGCCATCTACACTAAAGAGTGTTTATTTTTTTATGTACTTCGTCTTACTCTTCACATACGGGTAGATGGAGGGGAGGGTTAGTAATTAATAGAAAATAAAATAAATCTAAATATTGTGTTAAAGGTCATATATATTTGTTGTTAGTTGTGTAGAGTAGACCACTTTTGTGCTGCAGGTGTGCGGCCCCCTCCGCGGGCTACCACCGCAGGTATATTCAGGAGGTATAATAAAGATATATATAAAGGAAAGAGTAATAAAATTTTGTACTTAAGTAAAAGTACTGTTACTTTAGTGAACTTTTACTTAAGTACAAGTAAAGTTACCCTTATAAAAATCTACTCAAGTAAAAAGTAGCTCATTAAAAATTTACTCAGAGTAAAAGTTACTGAGTTACTTTTTTTTAACAGCGAGGGTGGGATGGGAGATGGAACACACTTACATAATAAATCTGTTCCCTTTGTTGTGCTTGAAATCAAAGTGGTCGCTT
>JAQQZT010000036.1:6307780-6320416 GCA_030068275.1 Clarias platycephalus | reverse complement strand
TGGTGGGGACATTTCAATGGTCGGAGGATATTGGTGGGGACACATCCCCTCCGTCCACCCTAAATCTACGCCCCTGCCTCAAGCCACTTACTATAGTTATCACTTATGGCAAGGTACTCCAGCGTGCTGCAAAAGGCGTTGTCCGACACCAAACTGTTGTTGGATGGTTGGGAGAAGTTGCTCTCAGAGGATGATTTTGTACCGTTCTTTACTTATGGTCGTGCTTCTTGCAAAATTCTTGACTGAGAAGTAACCCCACAAATGAATGGTCTCGGGATGCTGTCGGCATGACACAGGACTTATGGTAGAGAAAACACAGAATTGACTCTTTGTACAGGATAAATTTGTAATTATACTTCCGTATACTATAGTAACATCCAACAAAAAGATCTAAAAAGCAGCAGCACTGAAGCAGCAGACTTTGTGAAATTAATAATAGTGTCATTCTCAAAACTTTTGGCCATGGCTGTACAAATACAACACATCAGGTAAGATTGGGGAAGAACTGTCTTCCCCAATTGTAAAATGTAAGATTCTTCAACTGTCAAGTTCTGTACATGAAGCTCACTGCCTTAATGTTTGGTGTGTTGTTCATTCTGAGGTGTTTTTCTGATAATCGTGAATGGTCGAGTAAAGGTAGCCCCTCCATCAATGGTCTCTGCTGGCTGGTTTAAATAACAAGGTAGTTCCATCTAGACAACAGCTGCTTGCCGAATGCTGTGTGTGAAAAAGAAGATCAAGAGATCAGTCGTTTCCCCTCTGGCACCAATAAGTACACCAGGCTCAAAGTCAATGAGATCACATTTTCTCCCCAGTCTGATGTTTTGGTATAAACATTAACCGAAGCTTTTTGACTTGTATGATTAAATGTTTGGTTAACTGCTTGAATGTGTCTAAAGTAGTAAAGTTATGGAGAGAGCTTAGCTACATATGTTCTTTTTATTTATATCTGTAGCTGATTTTTTTATTCCATCTTGTTTACTCAAGGCTGAACTTGTTACTATAGTACTGTACTGATAGACTGGACATATGAAATTGTGGGTTATTTTGAAAGGTCATTGTTCTCAAATCAATGTTTAATTACCAAGATAGTAATGGAACAGTCAGCTAACACCAGTGGAAAAAAAAAAAGAACATTTTCTAACATGTAGTCTATATACAATATTCTATAAAAAAAATTCTTTAGTCTGTTCAGGTTGAAAAGTATACTGCTTGGCTTTTCACAGATTACAAACAAACATAATGTTCTGTCTGGTATGTCAGATAAAATTGCGTCTCTCGGGCCAATAGCAGCATAAAAGACAATACGAGGGCTTTATACTGACAAGTCTAAGACAGGACTAGACAAGAGCCTTGTACAAAACTACAGGATTAATAGACAGACAAGTGCAGCACAATACAATAAATGCACAGGACAATAAAAACACCGTTCACGCTGACTGCGTGGAGCCGTGTCGGGATAAATGGAGCAGTGATGGCTTATGAACTATCCTGCCTGCCGAGAGCAAAATAGCGCATACAAATGCAGACCGCAGTAGTAATCAATAGTCACTTCTTTTGAACTCAGCACTCAATTGAGTTCAAAAGAATTCGATATCAGTGCTGGGACTCCCTAGCCATGGACAGTAGCTTCTACTTAAATCTGAATCACAGTAATGGAGAGCATCAGAGGACTATTTGCCTAATGAAGCTTGATTTCCCCATACATTAATCAGGATGTTTGGTTACTTTTTCCTTTCTTGGTCTAGTAAAACCTCCCCCCCCCCCTGTTCATCAGAACCATTAATAAACATAATTTTGACTTACAATTCTTCACTTTTTTTCAAATCTGCTGTTTGTTAAGATTTAGTTCAGGGTTTGCATTTGTATATTTGTTCGTGATTGCAAAATATTCACTTTGACATGTTTCATAAGCAGCTACAGAGTTGTATTGTCATCCTAACCAGATATGACCATACAGTAAACCAGTGTGTCCTAAATATGTAACTGTGAGTAGGCTTTATGTAAGAGGGAATGAAATAAAGAGACAGAGAGCTTAGTGGTTAAAGTGGTTAGTGTGTGATGGGGTTGTGTTTGTTAATTCAGAGGGTGGTGGATATTGATTATTGAGGGTGCTGACAGCTTGTGGGTGGATGCTGGTGGAAACCTCGGCCTTGACACTTCAATATTCCATTATGGATTGCAAAGTTTATGGGAGGACTTAGAGGCGTCAGATACTATTCTGGTGCAATGTTTGTGGTGTATGTACTGTATGTCAGGACATAGATTCTGTATTAGGAGCAAAGAGACCCTGACGGTCTTTTCCACTGTCTTCGATATCCACTTGCAGTCTGATTGGCCTTACCACCAGACAGCGATGAAGCTTGTGATGAAATGACTGTAAAAAGTGGTGAAGAAATGGGGTGACTTGCATTGAAAATACCGGCATTGATAGTTTTTTTTTTTTTTTTTTTGATCAAGGACATGATGTTACTTCAAAAAAATAACTGTCTCTAAAAGAGAGGCATGCAGCGAGCAGTGGTAGTTCAGTGTGTTAAGGCTCTAGGCTACTGATCTGAAGAGGGTGATCGTTCAAGCCGCAGCTCAACCAAGCTGCCGCTGTTTGGCCCTTGGGCACACCCTGTCTTCTCCAGGGGCACTGTACCATGGCTAACCCTGCGTTCTGACCCCAGATTCCTAACAAGCTGGGATTTGTGAGGAAAAGTATTTGACTGTGCCGTAATGAATATGTGGCAAATTGAGGTTTAACGTAATTTAGTGGTGAGAGGTGCAAACTAGTTTTCCTAAAGTCCAAAGCCAAGATCAGGAGAGTTTTTGGCTGTACATACATTGTTGTGATGTTCATTTGGAAACATTACAGACATTGGGACAATGCTGGTATTAGGTTGTTTTTAATAGTTACTTTAATGAAAAGATAACAGAACAATGTTCTCATTGTCAACCCCGATGGGATTGCTTAAAGCTGCAAAAATTACTTTGAAACAATATTAAGACTAAACCAGTGTCCTGAGTGGATATCCACTTGCTGTTGCTGCAGTATGATCACTGTTTGCTTACCACTGGACTACTTACGGAACAGGCTGCCGATATACAGCAAATGCATCTACATGACAACAAGTGCCAGAAAATAACAATCTTTCAAAATATTAAACTGGAAAGAAGTCAAAAGGGCAAAACAAATTCGCTTCTGGTATGAAATCCATTCTTTGAAACAGGACGGGATGCAGCTCGGACACTGTGCACAGTACAGTCGTTTGAAAGCTAAGATGCATCTCATGGTAATATTTCAGACAGAAAACGAAACAGAGAGGTAACATTACAACACTAAGAGATGGCTGACATGAGATGCAGGCATTGTGTGTAGAAAGCTTTTGTGCCTGCCTCAATCTCTGATTAGAATTTCAAACCCTATTAGAAACGTAAGGGACGATGGATGTTTATCTAAATAAACGCTTACTGTATATGTCCAACCTTATATTTAGGGTTACTTATTTATTTATTTAATATAATCATTTCACCAGAATTTTTTTTCCAACATTATCGAAGCGTTGTTAAAACTATATTTAACTAACCGTCATGCAACATAGGAGCTCCTGCTGAGAATTGTCGAGCTGAAGCTTCTTCACTAGCTGATTCACCTCAAATCTGTATGCTGTCCTGTGGTATCATCTTCAAACTTGATGGTGCAGTTTGAATTCATTAATGAATTATGGTTCACTACGGTTAGTGAAATATTACATATTTTCAAATGCCATGTCCATACTGGCCGTACTGGTGGGAGGTTTTGAGTCTGTGGGCATGGGGTTTGCATGTTCTCCCCTTGCTTGGCGGGTTTCCTCCAGGTACTCTGGTTTCCTCCAAAGTCCAAAGACATGCAGATTAGGTTAATTGCCATTCTCAAACTGCCTGCAGTGTGTGTGTACACTGTACCCCGCTGGGTAGCCCATTGGGACTCTGTACAGGATAAGTAATATATAGTAGTGTCCTTGTTTTCTATATGCATTCATACTTTGAAGCAATACTTGATTGCCTTGGTTAATGGAGAGGAATTTGTTAATTAATTCAGGAATTTTGCTTTATCCCTTGAGGTGATGAAGCTAAATATCCCAGCATATCCCAGGTTACCCTCTATGTGAGACAAGAATAACAGCAGTTCATCTTTTGGATGTAGTACGGCAATCAGCACCTGTCATATTTTTCAAAGTGTGGAGGAAACAAGAGAACATAAAGGAACCCGTGTGGACTTTTAGATAACATGTGAAACTCAATAATGTGAAAATTGAGCTCAGGATCTAACCAGGGATCTTGATGAGATAGTGATACTACTAGTGTCAGTTTTATTTGCACACCGAATTGGGACATGCTTAAGCAATGAGCCATAAGGGTTAACCTCAGAACCAAAACAAACAGTGAGGAAAAACCCCCAAGGGCCTTTTTTTTTTTTTTTTTTCTTTCAGACAGACTCAGTTAATCATTGTTTAACCATACACACACACACACAGACGCACAGAGACAGATGCAAAGCCCTCAGGTGGCCATCACTGACAGACCTGAGTTTATACAGGAATTTCAAAGTTAAAACTCAGACAGCAAGCAGGAAGGAACGTCAGAGTGACATAATGTAACTAAAATTCACTCCACAAGGTTCCATTTCACATTTGGAAGAAACTCAAGATTTTATTTTATTTTTTACGCCCCATGCAGAACAGTCAAGTGTTTGGCAACACACAATGACAGATCCTGCATTTTATAATTCACAGGTTGTGTGAAATCAGCTATCTTTTTCCATTTCACCGGACAAAAAGAAAACAACCTTTCTTCTCCAAGGTCAGTTTGAGAAGCAGACGGCAGACTCTTTTCTTTTACATCACTACGCATTTTAGTAAGCTTATTGTAAATCTTCACAGTACAATGCACGCTATGTGTCAGCTATACCGACGATCTTTAGGGCTTTTATGTCTGATTTCTTAGATTCTATGCTATTACAGTCTTTCAATACAGAACGGGGACATATCGATTATAGTGTAATGTCCTTTGAACAGCCAAGCATGTGACATTACCTTTGTAAAGTGTGGTATTGTTACGCATTCATTGGGTTCGCAGTAAAGAAACAACTGGTCACACCATCCAGAAGAGCTTTCAACTATAAAAATTACCATGCAGAACGCCGTCAGCATGTTTTGTGTGAGCACGAGTCTATAGCAAATGTACTTAGAAGATAAAATAAAAATACAACAGCCATATGAGCCTGAGTGAATTTCTAACAGGCATATGAATGTGTTTGGCGTATAAGTGAATCCATGCTGCATTTCCCAGCAGCATCTCAGAGATGATCTGCTTGATGCTCGAATCTAACTGAGATAATCCCAGACTTCCGATAAACCTGCAGAGAACACAGATTGGGATTATTATTATTATTATTATTTTGATTCTGTATGAAGTTGAAATTGGCTGCAGTTAAACAAATTGTTGAATTGTAACCCATTCATAGTGGTTGCTTGGCTTCTTGCAAATTTTCAAACTTACTACTGTATGTGTGTTTGCTGAGATTAGTGATTTCTGTCGAGCTTTAAAATGACTACATGACACAAAAGTGACTCACACACAAACAGACAAAGACAGCATTTGTTCTACCCAACAAAATACGCCACTTTCAGCCTATGACCTAATAACTAAGTTGATATGAGAAAATAACATCAAGTTAATGAGCAGGAAATCAGATGCTATCAGCAGCCAACTGCATGCCTTTTTTTTTTTTAAATGTTTAAAGGCTTTTTGATTACACGAGGAAGTATGATTTGGGTGTATCTTCAGGTCATACAGAGGCTGACTCATAGTGAAGTCATTTAATAGATAAAAACATTTAAAAACATCGAAGTGCATTTATTCTGCATTTAGGGATTTTGCCCTATCTGAGACATTCTCTGTGTATGTGTCGTGTGTGTGTGTGTGTGTGTGCAAGTGTTTTACAAAGTTCCAGCAGTGTAACAGAGACATGAACGTGACTAACAGCAACCCAGTGAAGCAGAGCAGAGTCGCTCCAAACAGACATCAATAATGAATGAACCCCATCTTCTAAGGCTCGCACAGCAGGAGGACGATAACGATACACAACCCCGTCTGCAGCTCTAAGCTTCCAGACAAAGGGCAAGCAGCACATGATCCTGACCCCCTGCACCTCCTTATCCGGCCTCATGAGACACTTTGGGACTTAGCGACTGTTTAATCTTTAATGTCTGTGAAAGCCTTAAAGAATGCTAATTTCGGTGACCTGCCACCAATTTTCCCCTCTTATTTTTTTTTTTTTCTACAGTTCCTTGAAATTATAAATCTCAGTTCCCTGTGGTCCCATTTACTTCTACAGGCTACAGCTGAGGACAATTAGACACAGGAAAGCGACAGGGGGTTGGGGCAAAACAAAATTGAGAGTGGTGCAGGAAGTTGAAGGCAAGAGGAGTCCGGAGTTGATGCATGTGAGAAGATTATCAACAGGATAATCTTCAATAAGCATGAAAGATGATGCCAAAAAAGAAACATTATTAATTCATCGCACTTGTCTGCACACCTGCTGGGTTGAAAGACACATGTTTGTTTGTTTGTTTGTTTGTTGGTTTTTTTACTGCTTCATAACTGCTGGCTCTTCAGATCTAATGACATTACACACGGCTTAATATCATCCATAATGTACTTCTGTTTTATAATTCATATTGTCTAGTTCGATAATTCTACATCATGTTGTGTTTATTCAGTATTTACAAAAAAAAAGGTAGGGTATTAATTACAAATAAGGAAAGTTTTCAAACCATTTCAAGTTTTCCATCTTTTGCAGTATGTCTCACACTCATCTTTAAATTGATTTAATTCTAATTCAGGTGTTAATTTATATTATATACATAAAAATAAAAACAAATTAAGACTGAAATATCCTATTTACATAACCCTGGAGACCTGTTCAGTACTTGGTTATAGCACCTTTGGCAGAAATCACAGTCCTCTTGTGAATGATGCTACAGTATAAGCTTGGCACACCTTTCTTTTGGAATTGTCTTCCATTCTTCTTGGCAGAACCATTTAAGCTCAACCAGGTTGGGTAGGCAAAGCCATTTTCAGATCTCTCCAGAGATGTTCTATTGGGTTCAGGTCCAGACTCTGACTAGGCCACTAGGGGACTTTTACAGACTTGTTCTGAAGCCACCCCTGTGTTTTCTTGGTGACATGCTTTGGGTATTTGTCTTGCTGAATTGTAAACCATCGCGCCAGCCTCAGATCCTGTGCACTCTGGAGAAGATCTTTATGTAGGATGACTCTATAATTTTCTGCACCCATTTTCCTGCTCTATGCTGACTAGTCTCCCAGTCCCAGTTTCAGAAGAAAAAAAAACTATCCCCATAGCATGATGCTGACACCACTGTGTTTTTTGGTATTTTCAGTTCAGTCCCTGTACCTGACCAGTATCAGAGGAATGATGGTAGCCACATGGTAGACCTATGAATCATTCTAGCATAAAAAAGCATCTAACTTTAGGTATGAATCAGTGAGAAACACAGAGATGATGATAGATGATCAGGCCGGTGATTATGCTGAGTGGTTGGAACAGACGAGAGGGGAAATGAGGTTGCTGTTGAGGTTTTACATAAACAACCAATTTTTAAACAGTAAAACAATTCTTCTCTAATTTAATCTGCATAATTTAATTTAATCTAATATGATGAATTAGTACTTTTCTTTGGTATCATAACTGTTTATGATTTATGCATTATAGTCGCTTCGTAAAAACACACTTCTTGAACATTGAAAAGTTCGAAAGTTTTCTTTATTAAGTTTCACTTCATTGTTTAAATGACCAAGTAAGTTTAACTGCATTTTAATTTATTCATTTATTCATGTTCTACAGGCAAGGCAAATAAATGATACTCGAACAATTTGTGGCTCATAGTGTTCAACCCTTGTGTGAACCTCAGGTCAAATTCTACCCTATTTCTTTTTAATTGAAAAGAAAAATATATAAAACAAATAATTTCCTACCTGCAAGTCAATAGTATTGGCTTATTTTCGGTAATACACATGTACAACATCATCAAATTTGACCTAACCTCCTACATCCTACAAATTTACATCCCTTATAGAGTCCTGCTATGATCTATAGTTAATTTGACCCGAGGGTAATAAATGGATCAATATAGTGCTTAAAAACAGATGGGTCATGGTGAGAGACAAGGTCAGACGCTTGTAACCCACCATAACCTGATGAGGAAACCAGACCCTGTGTCCTTAGCTTCTGCAGTCATGAAGAGAAGGATTGAGATGAAGGCTCTTTTTACTCCAAACTGCACGTCCGAAACAGTCACCACTTCTAGTGTGTGACTTTGACATTTTGTTATATGCACACATATGTGTGTGTGTGTGTGTGTGTGTGTGTGTGTGTGTGTGTGTGTGTGTGTGTGTGTTTGTGTGTGTATCTGTAAACATTTTAGGAGTATTAGTATACCCAATGTACTGTAGGCTGCAACGAAAGACACTAGAATGTCTTAAATGTACCAACTTGCAATGCACATACTGTAAATCTTCAGGAAGTTTCCAACTCCCGACAGGTCTACCCCGACTTACCTGAGTACTAGTCCATTCCCGAGTGCTAATACATTCAGTATATACAGTAAGACTCTCTATACACACACACACACACACACACACACACACACACACACACACACACACACACACACACACACAGCAAATCTTCACTCTGTCTATTCAGTCAGTACAGATGTCTATTCATTTGCTTTACTATATTTGACCCTGTTTGTTTTTTTGCTGTTTTTGAGTATTGCAATTGCTATTGCAATTCATGCATGTTTTCCTATTGCCCGATATTTGGATCCAGTATTTACTTAGATTGTTTGCATTATATTAAAAGTTGTTTAGCTGCATTTATTCCCTCACTGCAATGATTCAGTTGTTTAGCAATTCAGTGATTGAATCTTGACTGTTTAGTGATTGCAGTCAGTTACTGCATTTTTATGTGCGGATTGCACTGCCAAGTTTATACAGCTTGTGTATTTTAGTTACAAACAGTTTTATGAAACTTGAAACTATGCTTTGCCACCATGTTACAGTATTAATATAGAACAATCAGTTAATCATAGAGTAGATACAGTACCTTAAGAAGTTTAATTGAAAAAAAAAATGCCATAACACATCAGTACATATCACAATGTGATGTTATTTCCTCATTAAGTACTGAAATTAATTATAATAATTTAAATGATAAATGTTTAATAAAAATAAATGTAAATTATTGTATTATGTTCTTAGTACATTTCCGCCTAGATCTAAACTAATTAAATTCAATTTTATTTGTATAGCGCTTTTAACAATTGACGTTGTCGCAAAGCAGCTTTACACAATCAAAAGAATTATTTAAGTTTGTATGAGATGTGAACGTGAATCAAAATAATAAGACCGTCCCTGATGAGCAAGCCGAGGACGACGGCGACAGCGGCAAGGAAAAACTCCCTGAGATGGTAATAGGAAGAAACGTTGAGAGGAACCAGACTCAACAGGGAACCCATCCTCATCTGGGTGAACGGTTAGCAGGGATTGATCTGCATCATACTGTGTGAGACTGGAAGTTCAGTATTCAGTGTTTAAGTTAAAATGGAGTCCAGATCGTTATTGGAGGCTCAGGTAGACTGTAGGAAACTCCAGTCCTGAACTATCGAAGTCCTCAGAGAACATCTGTCTGCATCAGCCGAGGACAGGACCGTCTTCGTGGAAAAGTGGAACCGTCCCCAGTCACCACTAATACAACTGCAGGCTAAATGTATCTATTATGACAAAACTGCGGGAGATGGATTTATAGCTTTTTGCAAAATGACTCAAAGTTTACAATGATGTAACCCACAAGTTTACAATGATATACGTAACCTAAATGTTGCAATTAGTGCTTTTTAACACCTTTGTGGCTCAAAAAAACAAAAAAACATGCACAAAACATTTTCTATCAGTTTACAATGCTCCTCTCATAATTTCCCTCTGAAACTGCAAAAATTGAGTTATCCCACTGGTCCTTAACCAGCATTCATGGCAGAGGTCCAAATGCTGCTAATATTCAGACAGATACAATAACAAGAAATGATGACTAAGACTTGAATACCAATTGGTTGGGATATTACGTACAGCCTGAAGTGTATGCGCACTGGTAAATAAAATGTGGCATAACTAATATTGCACGCAAATCCTTGCTAGATCCTCATTCGCATATTGCCACACATATTGTATTGACATTCCCACTGTGTCCCAGATAATAATCATGTTGTCCTGATACATCAAGACATTATAATCAGTCACTTCAATAACAATATGCATATGACAGGATTAAGAGTCATGAGCGTCTAGGAATTAATCATCGCATTACTGGGCCCAGCTCCCTGTCAGAGGTGCTAATGAAAATGAGCTCATCGAACCCTGCTTCTTCCCTTAATACCTTATCGAGCAGATCGGCTGCCTGGATCTCAGAGGGATGATCCTAATTGCTAGCATCTCTGATTATAACAATAGGGAGAAAGGAAGCCCTGCCAGTCAATTAATGGCACGCTTTATCTTCCAGAGGCCGGGCCCGTTGGGGAGATGGATGTAGTGGAGTGGGAAAGGAAGCGTGGATTCATTGCCTCATGGGCTGACTCAATGTTGTGTTTGTGTGTGACATTTATCGAGAAGTGAAAAAAGGGGGAGCTCTTTTGTTCTTAAAAACCCCCCGTGCTTTTTAATAATTCAGTAGTGGCTTTTTCCGTTGCCATGTCATCCTCTCTGTCTATTCATTCTTATTTGCACCACTTCAGCAAGCTACACCAAGAACCACTCAACTCTGTGTCACCTGACACATTGTATTTTGTCCCTGTTTTATTTCTTTCAACCTCAGAATCATCTCATGTTCAAATCATGTTAATGAGGAAAAAGAAATATCCATATGAGTCGAATTAACACTGTATATGTGATGAAATGTTCCTGAATATGAATGCATTATTTTAAACAATACAGTGCAATTACAGGTGTGATGCTTTAAAAAATAAGTAAATAAATAACAAAAAAGTTGTAAGGTGTGAGGTCAAACAATCATTAACGTGTACTGTATGTATAGCATTCCTGATTATTATTATTGCTATTATTATTATTAATAATAATAATAATATTTATTATTATTATTATTATTATTGTTATTATTATTATTATTATTGTTATTATTATTATCATAATTTTGAGCCAGGTTAATTAACAAATTATTCCAAAATAAAACTGTATTTCTATTATATTTCAATCCAAACTAGTCTGAAATAAAACAAAACAATATATTTTTTATTTATAGGGCATCAGCATCAGATAAGCTATGCAGAACACACAATGATCACAAGTATTACAACTGAAAACACTGCACATTTTTTTTTGTTATTTGTTTTTGTATTTGTTGTTATTGTTTTCACTGGAGAGAAATAAAAAAATATATGAGGCATAAAGATATTCCGAGTTATTGCCATTGTGACATTGATACTCTTGTGCCATCAGTCTTAAAGGGAATAGACTCCCCTTGTTCCCAAAAAGTAATCAACTGGAAGTAAGATCTTTGGCACGTCATAGATCCCCATTCGTACCATTTCAGCTAGCTAATGAATCACTGCTGTAGGAAGACTACTAACTGACAGGATAAGGGCAAACAAATGTACCCTTTGAGATGAATGAAGCCAGAAATGCAGCTGCCAGTACAATGCTGCTGTGCCGCTGGGCAGCTGAACGCACTCAGCAGCGATTGTTAATGTCCCGATGATTTCCCGATGCATGCCACACTTTTCAATATGAAGAGGGAGAAAAAATTATAAAAATAAATGTTTTAAGAATCCTGAAGTGTCTAACTTTTGCACTAATTGTAGGTCTTTTTCTATGTTAATTTATAATAGGTAAAAGTTATAATGCTATCCTTATCATAATAGCAAATCAAACCAAAAATATAAATAAATAAATACTGGATTTAAAATTTTCATTAAGTAATAATAGTCTGGTTTTTTTTTTGTTTTTTTTTGCGTGTTTGTGCTTTTTTTTCTTTCTCTCCTTGCAGTGTTGTGTTATCTTGCTTTGTAAGCACTCACACCAAATTAGCTTTTAGGTGCTCATAGTTTCCTTCCTGTAGGCCTGTTTCCTCATCCATCACTCTCGCCCATTACCTACAGGTCACAATGAGCCTCGTCCTCTACAAAGGAGATATGAGAGGGCAGCCTCATTAGAGTGATTGATCTCTTACTCTCTCTCTCACACACGCACACATAGATGCTCACACATGCACCCAATGGATTCTGCCTTTACCCATAATGCTTGTTGCATATTACTCCATGTCATATATATATATACACTGTATATACAGTGGGGCAAAACAGTATTTAGTCAGCCACCAATTGTGCAAGTTCTCCCACTTAAAAAGATGAGAGAAGCCTGTATACCTCAACTATGAGTGACAAAATAAGAAAAAAAATCACACTCTAGGATTTTTAAAGAATTTATTTGCAAACTATGTTGGAAAATAAGTATTTGGTCACCTACAAACAAGCAAGATTTCTGGCTCTCACAGACCTGTAACTTCTTCTTTAAGAG
>JAQQZT010000036.1:6258282-6269258 GCA_030068275.1 Clarias platycephalus | reverse complement strand
ATTCATGTTTGTGACTGTAATGTGACAAAATGTGGAAAAGTTCAAGGGGGCCGAATACTTTTGCAAGCCACTGTATTTTTATCCACACATTATTTCTTTTGATGTTTGGCCATAACACAATAAATTCAACATTCATATCTCAGAAATCACAAGTACTATCCTAATATACAAATATCATAGAGGCTGGATGTAGTTCAGGGTGCATTAAACAGAATAGAACAATTCATATATATTATAATTAACATAAATGGTAATTGTGATTTCTATTCATTAATAATAATAAGAAAATAACATTTAAATTGTAAATTATTTTAAAAAATGTTTACATACAAATTACTTCCACTACTACTACTACTACTAATAATAGCCATAGTAGTAGTTATACTATGCAAGTATCTAGCACAGAAACCGAAATACAATTATAAGTAAAAACATTCAATGCAACATTGCGCATACCTGACAGGTCAGCATTATAGTGATTACAGAATACTGCCTAGCCGGCCTGGTTAATGACAGAGATTGCCAGTGAAAAGAAGCTCTCTCGATAATGTGCAGTTTTTGTTGTCAGGGTGCAAAATCACTTTCCTGATGGTAGTTTTTGGAATGGGCAATTAGCAGGGTGGAAGGTGTTTCTGCTGAGTTTTTTCCTGCTAGCGTCTTTGTCCAGGCGATGTACAAGTCTTCAAATGATGACGGATGGCAGACGATGATTTTCTCAGCAGGCTTTTGATAGTGCATCGCAGTTTCCTGTTTTCTTTTAAGAAGGCTGCACCAAACCAGATAGTGATGGCAGACATTAGGATGCTCTCTACCGTGCTAGTACAGAATTGTCCCGATATAACCTGGGGTCAACTTTTGTAAGAAATACATCCTTTGCTGAGCCTTCTTGTTGGTGGGTAATGTAGGTACATGTGAAAGTTCCCAAAAGCTTGAATGAAGTGACAGTGCTCACTCAGAAGGGAGAAGATGTGCACTTGCTGAAGTCACTGTGAATCTTTTTGCGAGCGTTGCAAGGTTAAGGCTGTCCGGAAGGCTAGTTGTTGATCCTCTGGTGATCTTACTGATGTTGAGACCAATCACAGATTTGATGAACTTCACAGATGTACCCCTGGAAAAACAATATTTAAGTAAGGTAAGACTGCACATGACCATGTGATGGTCCAATGCTGATTGACTGGGGTTCAGAAATGTCCGGACTGTTTCCTGTCGGAAAGGAAGTATGTGATCATGTACGCCAGGTACTTGCAACGTGATGAGTTTCTCTTGAAATTTCTCAGAGATCATAATATTCAAGGCTCCACAAAGAAGCTTGTGGCATGTGTTTGGAGTGTATGTGTATGTGTATATGAAGTGAACCCTGACGTTAACTGTCTTATCTACAGATGTGTTGCTTAACAGATGTGTTGCTTCTGTATTCAAACTCCAACAGATCCAGATCCTCAAGTACTAAATTTAGGAAATCCTATCACCAGTCATGATCATAGAGTTAAAACCTAATGACTAACTAACCCTATAACTACAGGTAAAGTCTAACTTGCATAAGCATTTTGAGGAAACATTTACCTTTTATACACCCGTACACTTGCACAAAATGGCGTAGTCGTAACTTTACCCGCAGAATGATCCCAACCGTGACTTTCCAAAAATCTGGCTCCTCTTAATGCATTAAGTAAGCACAAAAGAAGGAGGGGTTGTGGTATATAGAGAACAGGGTGTAATTGGAAGAGAACTGCTGATAAGACCTTTACCTCACCATCACACCACTAGACCAGGGTCATATTTCCCTTTTTTCCCCACTTGTGCTTTCTATCGCACCCTCTCCCTTTTTTTTTTAACTTATTCTTTGGTCTACTGATTCACTGCTATTGAAGTTAAGCGATAACATGACTGGCCTTCTGGTTCACCGACCCCTTCTGAGTGTGTGTGTGTGTGAGAGAGAGAGAGAGACTCCTGCTACTGTCTATATGCTTTGTGCGAAGATGTAAAAAATAAAACTCACCATGGATAAATTCAAGACTCTAGTGTTATCTCAAAGTTTTAAAAAACAAATATAGCTCCTTAATCATGGATTCACAGAAAAAGAGGGGAAAAGCACCACGCAAGATTTCTCAGAAGTCAGACACAGGCCGTCATAATTTGAACCAATTTGTTCTATTTTTTTTTCTTTTGTGTTTTTCCTCTCTCTCTCTCTCTCTCTCTCTCTCTCTCTCACACACACACACACACACACACACACACACAAACACACACTCCAGTGGTTTTTCTGCAGGTGACCGAGATGGAAGAAAAACAGATTTAACCTTGTCAAGCTGTAGCTATCTTCTCTTCTCCTGCTTCCTTTACCTCAATTAGAACCTGACCGATCCAGCCTGAGGCAGAGAAAGGAAAGAGGAGGAAGAGAAAGCTCACAAGACGGATGTTACACAGCTCCGAAAGAGTCAGGAGTACCAAGGATTTAAAGATATTTGTATGAAAAGTCAAATCTGAGCTATTTCACCAGGTTTTTTTTTTTTTTTTTAATTAAAAATAAATAACCAGGTTGTAATAAAGCCTTTTATGATTGATTTCCTTGAGCACTCATTTAGTTATGTCGAAATCCTCAGATGACAAAAAACACTGTGCTAATTACCAGCTGACACTGAAAAATGTGATTACTTTAAGTAGGGCCGATCCGTCTGTGATGGGCGAGTTTGCGTCAGGGCTAATCAGAAGTACATGCACGTGCAGACACAAGGTCAGCTGGGCAATTAACGAATATTAATCTTCTGTGGCTGTTAATAGACTGATTACAGGTAGATCAATGTGGGGTGTCACTCATTCTTGGAAGTCTGCAAATAATAATAATGACGAAATGGTTGCATGGGATCTAAAGGTCATCTATAGGACACCAGAAGTGTCTTGGTGATGAAGAATTTTCGAAAAACACATTATAGAGCACATTATAGAAGTCTGGAAAGCTGCCCATGGGATATCCTGGACAAATATGTCCGATCTACAGAAGCCTCATCCCTCAACCCACAGCACCCAAAAGGCCTGCTGTCAACGTCTTGGTGCCAGACACAACAGAACACCCCTAGACGTCTTGTGGAGTCATGCCCTGAGGGGCCAGAGCTGTCCAGGCAGCACAAGAGAAGCACAAAATCTAGATGGTTCTAATGTTAATGGTTTTAACACTATGGCTGATCAGTGTATACGTACACTTCACTATTCCCATGTGAAAAGCAAACAAGTGGTAAACATGTTACAAACTAACCGAACAGTAACTTGAAATGAAGCTTCAAAAAAAAAAAGATTTATTTTATTTTTTATGAGAAATAATAATAATAATAAGGAGAAGAGGAAGAATAAAAAGAAACTTGCTTGATGTTGATAAAAGCAAGTCGAACATCCTATTTGACTTATATTAAATTACTATTTGAGTTGAATAGAGTTTCTTAATAATAATAATAATAAAAAGTTGTGAAAAAACAAAACTATTAGTCAAATGCAAGGTTTTAGGTCTGACATGAAGCATTAATGTGAAATCCTGGAACGTCTTATTTCTTTTATACCGCTACAAGTTGCCAATAATAGTTTTTGTGTTTTTCAATCATCAATAAACATCATTTCATCCTTTGTGTATAGCTTTATATAGTTACACTGAATGCCGTGGAACATCCCCAGGACAGATTAGCTCATGTTTTCACTTATGTTTTAGTAACCATAAAGGTTTGTATTGCAATGTAATGCAGTAGTTTTCCATCTTTCTTCAAGTTAATGTGAAGAAAAAGGGCCTCGTTAACAAGAAACCTCAAAGGGCAATGTTCTCCATCTCGACAAGTTTCCCAAGAAATAGTTCTCTCCTAACAAAACGCTTTATCATATCAATAATCACGCTTTCTTCCGTGTTGATTGATAGTATAAATAGTAAAATCCATTACTACTATGCTGAGACTATGTGAAGTGTCCTCGATACTACATTACGTCCCCTGAGAAAAAGGCTACTATAAAAATGATGGTGTATTGAAACAAGAGCTTGAATCAGTTATAGCTGTTATCGCTGTCGAAGGACTAATTAGATTTTAATACCATAATAGCATCAAATTCATGAATTTGGTAATATTATTACATTCAATTATCTGCATAAACACCCTTAAATATGTTTTTTAATATGTCAGGTTTTATGAGAATCACTCTTAAAGCAAAGCAACTATTAAACTATTCATGCTGTTAAAGGGGGGAAAAATGGAGAGGGGAAAATGTTTTCATTCTGTCACTAAAAACAATGGGGCAAAAAGCAAGCGCAAACGAAAACAGTGACTATATTTACCCAGCATTTTATCATATAGACACCGCTCACATTCTTCATTGGGCCTTTTGTCATTGTTGGCACACATATCAGCTGCAGGGCAGACTGTTTATATGAGCTCAAAAAAAAAAAAAAATGACGTAATGGAGGGGTGTAGAAAGGAAGTAGAAAGGAACGATGATCTAGGCGAAAAGCCTACTTGCAACAGAAGTCTAAAGAATTTTAAATATACAAAGATAAACAGCTGCTGATGGATTGTGTGTTAGGTTTGGATTCTTCGTTTCATTTCACCCCATTGGATTCAAGAATTTTAGCTGGACCACTGAATCCAGTTTAAATCCTTATCATCATCATCATCGTCATCATCATCATCATCATCATCACCTTCATCTAATCTATCCAGTTTTCTCCTAGTCGCCATTACACTATGCATGGTACTAGAATTCCCCTTAAGGGAGAACCAGTAATTGAACATGATCATGTAGATATGCTATAATTCACAAGCGTTTGGGAAACCTCATCATGCCAGGTTCATCAGGCTCGCTGTTAGTCATCGCTCTCCTAATGGTTTCAACACTGTTTCAGCACACAGCTCCAGATGTTGCGATCTCAAGCTCTCCCCTTTGCCCGAGCACTGGGAAATTACAAAAAAAAAAAAAAAAAGAGCCAAAGGAAAACGAATGAAGTTGTGTCAAAATGCAGCTGCAACTCGTGAACCCCCTAATTGCTTAACTTGTCCCGTTCCTCCCAAAATCAATTACCCGGGCAAATTGCAGATGATTGAGTAGGTGAAGCGTACAAGCAAGCGAAGAGAGCTGCTGTTACATTTGTTGACTTGTTCCACCATGTACTTCTCAAGACCAAGCACATTGTAAGTAAAATGGCGTAGCTCAAGGCCTCGGCAGGTGTTGGATGAAGCTTTAGTTCAAAACACACACACACACACACACACAACGTAAATGCTTTTAAATGCTACCACACTTCCCACTATAGAAATAAGAAAAGAAAGCTTAGGGCACAATTTCTGCTTCGCTTAAAAAGAAGAAAAAATACAAAGTAATCAATTGCTAAAAATATGCTCTTTAGTCAATGATTTAAAGACTGCCATTATGTCCTCAGTTAAAACAATCCATTACAAAGTTGCAGGGCTCGAAGGTCATACGGGGTATAAATAAATGTTCGTCCTAAATGACTGGATTTAGGGAACAGGATTTCATCGGCATTACACACATGGCTAAGAAAGCATTTCTGTAAAAACAAACTCTTGCCCTGGGACAAGCGAGATGATAACAGATAAGTGCCTTCGAAGTATTTTTTTTTAAGCGTGGCTGATTTTATGCGAAAAAAGGAACAAAGAAAGATGCAGTGAAGTAGTGGAAATTAGGAACAAAACCAAAGCAACAACAAATATTATTAATATTATTATTATTATTCATGTTGTTCTTTTCTTTATTTCAGCCACTTCACATCCTTCCTTGTCTTTTTTGTAGTTATTTTTAAGCAGCTCTTTATTCTAAAAAAAAAAAAAAAAATGCTTATGTACCACAATTAAATAAATAACTTTTTGAGCATAAAGCATCAACTTGTTTTTTAATAACACAATTCTAATTATAGGTTACTTCTGTACTGTACAGAATGCCACAAGCTATTTCTCATGTCCATCAGTAGGTTAAGACAGGAAATATAGAGATTTTTCAAATGTATTCTTATTAAAATGAAATGCAATGAAATTTAATTAAGTGTGTGTGTGTGTGTGTGTGTGTGTGTGTGTGTGTGTGTGTGTGTGTGTGTGTGTGTGTGTGTGTGGAATATTACGATGTACATCCTCAAATGTCTGAATATGAATAAAAGAGTACTGAAGTGCGCCCCCTGTTGGAGATGTGTAGAACTCATCGCTTGCTCCAGATTGGACGATGTGTGTTCAGGGTGTTGTATCATGAACCTGAAGATGAGTAACGGCTCTGATGTTAGCGAGGCCAGTCTGGCTTCTCTCTTTCTCTCTCACCTGACTGCTGTAAATCACGTCTGGAGATCAATACTGACAAACAGCATCGATTAGCCAGGCTCTCTGGCTGTCAGCGCTCTTAAAGAGGGAATCGCTGATGTTTTTATCCTCGGCTCATTTTTGCTTTTTGTTTGTTTACCGCTTTTGTTGTGTTCGAGCTCCTTTCGTGCTGAAACTGTAGGAGGGAATCTGAGGAGGAAGAGTGATTGACAGATCGCTATTTAAAACACAAAGATTTCCAGCTGCAGTACAAATCAAACCAAGCCTCCATACGGCGAGGGGGGGGCGTTAAAGAATATCCTGCCTTCTAGCACCGAGAGACACACAGGAGACAAGCGAGAGACATGCAAGAGACATGTGACAGACAAATTAGAGACATGTGAGACATGCGAGAGACATGTGAGACATGCGAGAGACATGCAAGAGACAAATGAGACATGCGAGAGACATGCAAGAGACATGTGAGAGACAAATGAGAGACATGTGAGAGACAAATGAGAGACATGTGAGTCATGCGAGAGACATGTGAGAGACAAGTAAGACATGTGAGAGACACTTGAGAGACAAGCAAGAAACACTTGAGACACACAAAAGAGACATGCAAGCACTATTATTTCACACATACACACACACACGTTTTCAAAATGCATTGTCTGTGTGTGTGTGTGTGTGTGTGTGTGTTGTCTCAGACGGGGACTGGCTGGTGAGTACTGCTCTTCCTCCACACAGAGACGCTTCGTCTCGTGAACGCTAACTAACGCAGGGTTTACAGCTCTGGAGAGTGTTTGTGTGTGTGTGTGTGTGTGTGTGTGTGTTATACAGTGTAGGAGATGATGATGATGATGATGATGATGATATTGTGTTGAATAAAAGACAAATTGTCTATTTAAACTTTGAACTCAGCTGTACAGAAGGCAGCAGGAGCGTAGATACAGTGAGTTATGTTCAGGCTCTGCGCGTGCAGGTGTAAATACAGTACATGAAGCTAAACAAAGCACTTGTTTATTATTTAAGAGTTTTTTATTTATTATTATTCATCTTTAAACATACAGAGCAATGGCTACGAGTGCGTGAACAGTTCCACTGAAATGTTCGAGAAGAAGCGTATCGGTGCTGTAGCTTCTCCGGATGAAATCGTCTGTTCACGGGAAATGATGCACACACACACACACACATACACACACAATGATTCACACCCACTTTGGTACACTCCATACTCCTGTGACTTTGGTCAAGAGACGCGGTGCGTGATCTCAGGGTGTGACTCGCTGTCCACCCTCCTTTTGAGGGAATCAGACACACACACACACACACACACACACACACACACACACACACACACACACACACACACACATAAATCAGGTAGTTTCTACCATTCTTCAAGAAATCAATAATTACTGTAAAAAAGTGGTGACAAAATAAATTCTAATTTGCTTAATCTAAAAGAAATAGAAATTATTTAATTAGTTTTTATAGTTATAGTTATAGTAATTAATTATTTTTATAGTTTAATAAAATACATGGTACATGTTAAATTAACATAGTGGTTAATTATTATTATTATTATTATTATTATTATATGTAAAAAAAAATCCGTTTTTATCTGTTTTAATTAAAAAATCTTAATATGAGGGGGAAAAAAAGCTTTTTATAAAGTAAATGGAAAAAATAACTTAAATCCAAAATCCTTTCCAATGTCCCATCAATTTTTGATAGAAATAAAAGTAAAAATGCCTTAATTGAAGACATTTTTACTTATCGTTTGAGAGTAAACATCTGTAAAGTGAATTATAATAAATGAATACATAAAAATTGAAGAACTAATTATTTCATGTTAAATGAATATAATAGAAAAACAGTTATGAGATCAGATAAACTTTTTGTACATTAAATGAATCGAAATTTCACATTTTTTCTCTTTGCAAAAAGTTTAAGAGAAATGAAGGGAAAAAAAAAACTAATCCTTAAGCTTTAGTTTTCTGTGTAAACTGTTAAACAGCGTAACTCGCCCGAATCCGAGAGGACGTCTAAAAACAGCGAAAGCGGACGCACTGAGATGCTCTCTCTGACCTCGAGTCGGTGCACGAAGCTTCCCGTATCTCAAAGCCCTTTAGACACTAAAGCAAAACGAAGCCTTATCGTGTCGGCATCTCGGTACATAGCGTACACAATGCATCGACCTCACATCTCGTGCAATCAGATGGAGCGCCGCAGAGCCTCGCAGCCCTCTCGTTGAGATGATAAAAAGTCCCCGGGGCTCAGACGTCGCAGGGAAAGCTGCAGGGAGTGGAGGAGAACGCGCGCAGGGGAACTGACCCAACTTCTCTGGAAGACAGGACGAAAATACATAGACGTTACGACGGGAACCATCCGTTATTTCCCGGAGATTGAAAGCAGCAATTCTGTAAACGTAAAGCTTTGTATCGTACAAGTGGAATACAATTACTAAAATCAAATACAAAAATCTCTTGACCTTATAAATCTCACAGTAAAGGGGGGAAAAGATAAGCTTTCAATATCCACCTCTGGTCTAATCCTGAAATTAAACGAAGCCGCCGGGGAGCCCGAGACAAACGCTGGCGGTCTTATTGTGCCAGACGGACCGTCCTCAGGAGCCCGGGCCACTTTTGTGATTTGGGGGTTTTTGTGTGTGTGTGTGTGTGTGTGTGTGTGTGAACACTTTGAGACAGGTTCAAGAAAAAAAATAGTAAGGAATGAGTTTTAAATTCTTTAATAGTGAAGTTTAATCATCTATTAATCTGTACATGTGCCGCGTAGACTTCCTATTCGAGAAGACTTTCTCCGGAGGACGTTGCTATTTTTTTTCCATACAGCTATAACCAAGTTCTAATCACTTTAAAGGGCAGATATTTTTATTTTTTTTGTCATTTTCAGACATTCTGACGGGTCTCCAGTGTGCATGTACAAAACAAACAAAAAGAAATGGGAGAAACACAATTTAGACTTTTCACCCTAATGTGAAGTCATATAGGAAGCCCCTCCTCCGGCTCGTTTCTCTGTTGTGGGGCGTGGCTCAGCAGTACCTTATTTACATAGAACCTGAAACAGTGTATTTGCAGGAGTATGTATGAGATATGAAAATGAATGCATTATCTGTTGGAGAGGAGGTATTGCAACTTAAATATTAAAACACACGTGCACACACACACACAAACACACACACACTTTGGGGGACATTTGAGACCTGGACTGAGCTGTTGAAAAAAATATAGGGAAATATATATACTCACTGTACAGGACGGTTAACAGTGAGGTGTCGGAGCTCGAGGCAGGATGGCGAGAAATTTTTTTCCCCACAAATCATTGGCGTAATGCAGAGCCGGATCGATGGAGCCGGCAGACGAACGAGGCAAATCCATAATCAGAGCAGGAAACCAAGCGGCGAGGGTCATAATCATGAGGCGATAATGTGAGGTTTTAGAAATGCGTAATCAAAAAGGGTGAGAACAGTCCAGAATATATGAAGTATTGATGAGATGAGAATGAAAAATCACTGTGAGCTTAAAATCCTCGCCCTTAAACACAATGACGTAATTATGGATGACACCCGATGACGTGCCATGATGGAATTCAGTTCTGTGGGATATACAGTAGTGGGAGCGATGTGAGGCATTAAAACACGCTCTTGATGAACTGGAAGGTTTTAGCCGCAGGCCCGAGGACACCCGCGTGGTTGTCATGCCAGTCGCGTGGGTCAAAGCGGAAGTTTCGAACTTCTCATCCGCTCAGGGATGAACATAAAGTTTTCTGGAAGCAGAGTACGGTCTACCTGAATCCAATCGTGTGCCCTAGTTACAGACGTAGCTTGTCCATTTGTTATTTGCTATTAAGCTAACTTCAGCATTATAGATGATGCGCGCGAAGAGTAGCAGGCGGCGAGGGGAGGCGCGGTTCAGTCCGAGACCCTTGGGAAGGCCTGGAGAAGCAGGTGTTGGTCGGAAGCAGGTGCTTCAGTCCAGCAGAGGTGTTATTTTTAGGGCCGTAATTTTCGGGTTCAGAAGAAGAACGCGCTCGCAAAATCTGGCTATGAATAATGAGAAAAGACAGGAAATGACATCAGCAGTTTGAAACAGCTAGACTAGTAGTTGTGAATGTTTTGCGAGGTCGTTCCTGAGGCTGTGAGCAGAAGCAGAGCTCTGTATTGTCCAATTTTTTTTTCATAAATGTTTTTTTCATTTTCTGAAGCATCTGGTCACTGAAAGTCACGTGACTCACGCTAATAATTCATACCAATCGTTTGTTTCTGTTTCCTGTTATACAAAGTTACTGAAGTGAATTTCACACTAGAACGTGACAACATGAACATAAATATCTTTTTATTCTGTCACTTCTTTTGCCTGGCTTGAGTTGGTACAGTAAAGGGGCGGGACTTCATTTAGTACCAGCGATGCCAGTGTGCGAGCCAATCAGAATTAGCCATCTGTTTCTGACAGATTCAGTTGTAGCTCTGTTGCTCATAGAACTGTGTGATTTAATCTATTATGCAATTTTATCTCTTTTTACTCATACAGTGGAACCTCAGATTACGAGCACAATTCATTCCGGAAGTGGGCTCGTATTCCAAAACACTCGTAAAGCAAATTTAACGGAGAGACCGTTTTTAAAACCGTTTAAAAATTAGCAAGGAACATCGCTAGTCACACTCGCGTGAGCGCATAC
>JAQQZT010000036.1:6239624-6258182 GCA_030068275.1 Clarias platycephalus | reverse complement strand
TGTGATTGGTTGATTAGATAATTGCATTAATGAGAAATTGAACAGGTGTTCCTAATAATCCTTTAGGTGAGTGTAGACACACACACACACACACGCACATGCACGCACGCACGCACGCACAGCCGCCTTCATGACGTGAACCAGCATTAAAGTTGTTCGTGCATATGGTGTCACTTGACAGCGGGTGATAGTAACTCATTCTGAGCAAAAGGACTGAAGACGCTCTCATGCAAACCAAATGAATCGATCAATGGATGTATTTATCCAACTGACTTTCTTCAACAATCTCCTTTTGTTGATGAGTGGGGGGTTGTGGGGTGTAATGGACAGAGAGAGAGAGGGTGAACGAAAGAGAGAGAGAGAGAGAGAGAGAGAGAGAGAGAGAGAGAGAGAGAGAGAATGCATCACCCAGATAATTAGCTGAATAGTTTGTGACGTTTGGTAATGATCTCAGGACGAGTGTCTGTGGTTCTTTGTGTGAGGACTTTCACTGGTCATGCTAGCTATGTCACGTCAGTAATGGTGTGTTATGGTTGGTTTACTCCATTCTGCAAATATTTCTTTCTATTTTTTATTTTAAATTTATTTTTTATTGATTATTGATTGAAATCAAATCAATATTTGGTGTGACCACTCTTTGGCTTCAAACCAGCATCAAATCTTACACTTGCACTTGATTTTGTAGTATCAGAGTCAGGTACAGTAAGTCCCCTACATACAAATGAGTTCTGTTCCGAGAGTATGTTGGGAACTTAAGTTAAGCCTTTATTTGTCACATATACATTACAGCACTGTGATATTCCTTCTTCGCATATCCCAGCATAACTGGGGTGCAGGGTCAGCTATGATACAGCGCCCCTGGAGCAGATAGGGTTAAAGGCCTTGCTCAAGGGCCCAACAATGGCAACCTGGTGGAGCCGGGGATCGAACCGCCAATCTTCCAATCAATAACTCTGTGCCTTAGCCCTCTGAGCCACCACTGCCCCAATGTAATGACTTAACGTGTATGATTAATTTCATACATAGGTTGAAACACAGTCATAAGTGAAAAGAAACAATTGTGTATGAGGCTTAAAACTGGGTAAGGATTAGCCAAACTCTGCTACCAAGGTGAGACTGTGGAAGACAGTTTCATGTCACAGATCGCACACCATGGCAAGACTGAGCACAGCAACAACATACAAGGTAATTACACTGCATCAGCAAGGTCTCTCCCAGGCAAAGATTTCAAAGCAGACCGGTGTTTTAAAATGTGCTGTTCAAACTATTTTGAAGAAGCACAAAAAACAATATTGAGGACCGTAGACGCAGTGGTCAGCCAAGGAAACTTAATGCAGCAGATAAAAGACACATCATGCTTACGTCCCTTCAACATCAGAAAATGTCCATCAGTGCTATCAGCAAAGAACTGGTGCAAACCAGCTGGAACAAGGTATACCCATCTACTGCCTGGAGAAGTCTGGCCAAAAAGATCTTCATGGAAGAACTGCGGCCCAAAAACCATATGCCATCATGGAAACAAGGCTAAGAGACTCAACTATGTATGAAAACATAGCAACTGGGGTGCAGAAAAATGGCAGCAGGTGCTCTGGACTGATGAGTCAAAATGTGAAATATTTGGCTGTAGCAGGAGGCAGGTTGTTTGCCAAAGGGCTGGAGAACGGTACAATAATGAGTGTCTGCAGGCAACAGTGAAGGATGAACGTTCCTTGCACTTTTGGGGCTGCAGTAAGTAGAGTAGGAGATTTGGTCAGGATTAATGGGCATCCATTTTTTCACAACTACATAAAACTTTTATACAGTACAGTATATGTTTGCCTGAAACATTATTTGTGGTTCTTCAGTATAAATCAGTATCTCTCTCTCTCTCTCTCTCTTTCTCTCTCTCTCGCTCTTTCTCAGGCTCCTTGCAGGTGATGAATAAGACACGGCGGATCATGGAGCAGGGTGGCACTCACTTTTCCAATGCATTTGTGACAACACCCATGTGCTGCCCATCGCGCTCGTCCCTCCTCACTGGCAAATACGCACACAATCACAACACCTACACGAACAACGAGAACTGCTCGTCTCCCAGCTGGCAGGCACAGCATGAGCCACGTACCTTTGGAGTCTATCTTAACAACACAGGCTACAGGACAGGTGTGTGACACACACACAAACACACATACACACACGCACACCAGAATTTAATTTGCAAAGTAACTTCTAGCTGTAGCTTTAGAAAGTGGTTAGTTACGCTATAAGTAGATAGGAAAGCTCACTTCCCACTTTTACCATTTTTGCTACAAAATGACCCGAAGGTCCACTGTATATTCTATATGCCTTCAGTCATCAGTGGCCTTCCTTAGTGATATACTGTATATATTGTATAAATAGTATATATTCTGTTTTTGTTGATAACTGTAATAAATTGTATGTTAAAGAGAGTACCATCTGCAAGTTAATTAACAATAGAATTAATAATTTCCATGCATTTACATACAGTAGTCCTACTGTATACCTACAGCTAATGACATTGAACCAGTCAGAGGCACAGCAAGCAAGAATTTTAAGACTGTAGCAAGTAACAGCAAATACCAAGAAAGGGGGAGAAACAGGCTAACTTCGCCAAAGCTGCTTTCCCAAATGGAATAAAACCAAGTTAATTTTCATATTATTGTGCAGCTACTTTATACGTAGCTGTCATCCTTTGTCAGAAAAATTGCTTTTTTGCTAATACGAGTATTATTTTGCCAATAAAACAATAACCGAAAGAAAAGATAAGGAATTCTATGTACCCCACCCCATGTTAATCATTCATGATCATAAACAACGATATTCAGGAGTTTCATATTTTTTTTTTTTTTTTAACATCGAGACAAAAGCATTGTCTGTAGCTGGAGTGCGATGCTGCTATTCTCCAGACAGGTCTGTGCAGGAGGAGGTTCACATATTTACACATTTACACATTTACACATCTACACAGTTATACACATTGACTAATTGCTTCCCTGGTGGACTTGTGGCTAACCATCGACACTGGGGGTCGCAAAAGAGGTGCAGCATTAGTGCCGATCCCGAGACTGGATAAATCTGGAGTGTTGTGGCAGGAAGATTATAAAAACCTGTGCTTAAATATGCAGACAAGTTGCTGCTGCAGCAACACATAATGGGAATAGAAAAAGAAGACTCGTTTATAAGCTATAAATGATAAATTAAAAGTGATAAAGGTTGTTTCCTGACTGAACACTGTGTATAATGACTTGAATGATTTAAAAAAATATATATAATTTATTGTTAAGCAAGTGCAGGCAACTTGGTGAAAAAAGTAGACAGTTACTAAAAATAGTTCCAATATATTTCAAAGCTTTTTAATATTATAACAAAATGGAAGCCTTTGAAAATTCTTTATTTAATAAAAAAAACTGCATTCATTAATAAAATAATAAAAAATACTACTACTCCTAATAATAATAATAATATAATAATATAATAATATAATAATAATAATAATAATATAATAATAATAATAATAATAATAATATAATAATAATAATACTTTATTAAAAAAATATTTATTCATTACTTTATGAATTAATAATAAATAAATAAATAAATGAATAAATGTCCACATACAGTATAACCCCCATATACCCATGCTATAACACACACATACATATAATGTATAAAATACACATAATGGAATGTTTATTTGTACCCTGATGTGAGTAGCCGCATGGAAGCATCTATATCATAATAATAATAATAATAATAATAATAATAATAATAATAATAATAAATGTTTCAGTTAAATAGCGTGTTTCTCATACCCAAGGTAGCTTATAGCCATCCTACACACAAAATATACACAAATACACATTATAAACCGAGTGAAATTCTTTAAAAACTGTGTTGGGCCTCCAAGGTTGGTGACCATGACATTAAAACATGTGCCCCCAGAATTCCAACACAGAGCATTAGCATGGACCTTGGGCATTTCATTACTACACAAGAATTGCAGATTTTCCCTGAAGTCCATGCAAATCTGAAACTGGCTAAAACATTCTGAAATTCCTTCCTGGCAGATCTGCTTTTTATCATTCGAACTAAATAGATTTCTGCCCCTCAAGTAGCGTTATGTCAAAGTATACAGATATGCAGTGACCTTTTCAAACACGTCTAATGGACATTCTGTTTGACAGCCCCTGCAGCCTGACACACACTTTGTCATAGTCTCACACCCCCTCACACACTCACGTACGCAGCACTGACACACTCCCATGGCCTGATTCTATTCCTAAAGACAGTTTAGATTACAGTAAAAGCCTTGGGAACACTGCAGGCTGACAGGACATTGGTGTGTGTGTGTGTGTGTGTGTGTGTGTGTGTGTGTGTGTGTGTGTGTGTGTGTGTGTGTGTGTGTGTGTGTGTAATCACTGCTTCCAGGAAAAAGGTTTGCACTATGATGTGCATCAGAAACACACTCACACACACACACCTGGCAGTGAGTCAGCTCATAGTGGCCTGAGTAATCCATTAGGACACACTTTCTCAGGGAGAGACAAGCTTAGCCAATGAAAGCACTGACATCCAACCTAATGTAATGCTTGCAATATCAACATTCATCTAATCATCGCTCTAATCCAAGCAGAGAGCCTGTTCCTCATTGTGTGTGTGTGTGTGTGTGTGTGTGCTCATGATTTCTATCTATCCTTTGTTTAACCCCTTAAATGTTGAGAACAATGTCAGCACTTTTGTTGTAACCTTTCCTATTACTTTCACTGTAGTGCTGAATAATTCATAGATGTTCCTGAGTAATATGATTTATGATGAATATCTGTATAATCATCCAGGATTTTAAAGGGTTAACCTCCTCTAACCTAATTTATATTTTAAACATTTGCTTCAATTTTGCTCATCAGGTGAAAGACTGCTGAGGGAAACCAAATTTAATTTCAATTCAATTGCATTAGAGTGTAAATGGAAATCAGTCATGTGGAACTGTTACATGATTTTTTTTTTAATGAACAAAATAAATTTAATAGCTGGTAATGGGAATTTTTTCCCTATTTTTAAAATGTTCCAGCTGATCGGTTTGGTTCAAAGATCCATTTAGTTTCATATGTGTATTTTAATGTACAGTAAGAACAATCAATCAATCCCTGCTATCAGATATCACCCAGATGGGCTCTCTGTTGAGTCTGGTTCCACTCAAGGTTTCTTCCTATTGTCATCTCAGGGAGTTTTTTTTCTTGGCACCGTCCCACTCGGCTTGTCCATCAGGGGCAATCTGATAATTATGATTTTACACACATTTCCTTACATTTTTCAAACTTACTCATGTAGTTTTCTTGTCATTCTGTAGACCTGCATTGCGTCAATGACCATTGTTAAAAGCGTTATATTAATTAAACTGAATTGAATTGAATTGAATAGAATAGAATAGAATCGCTGTAAAACCACAGTAGTTTTGCTAGTGATAAGGGTGACAATATTGTTTCAAAAGCAACAAGTGGATTAATGGATGAAAATTAAATAGAGAAACTACAGGTAAGTTAAACAAATTAAGATGATTAAAGATTAAGATTGATTTTAAACTGTCACCCGAATCAAAATAAATTCAAATTGAACTGTCTGATATTGTAATATTCCGACCCCTAATTCAAAGTGCAAGCGAATTATACCTGATATTGAACAACAGCCTCAGGATTTGCATGATCGTTAAACTTTTCAGGTAAATTAATTAATATATTTGTTGACGTGTAAGGTACAGTAGTGGCAGTCATGCAACTCGACCCCTTAATCAGCTCTTCACTCATCTCAGGAAGGAACAAAATAGGTTAATTATGTGTGTGTGTGTGTGTGTGTGTGTGTGTGTGTGTGTGTGTGTGTGTGTGTGTGTGTGTGTGTGTGCACGCGCTTGTCTTAATGGGATAAGAGTTCACCCAGGGTGTACACCACTTTGTGCCCTAAGTTCCCTGGTGAAGCCCCCCAAGCCCTCTGACCCTTCGTGGTATATGCAGTGCAGTGTAGACGATGGATAGATGGATGAACAAATGCTATTATAAATATTATAAATAAATGCTGGATATGCGTAAAGTAGATATGTGCTTTACCAGAGACATCTCAAAAGTTCTTCAAACTATTCAAAGATATTTGGTGATTAAGAGGGGGAGAGAGAGAGAGAGAGAGAGAGAGAGAGAGGATGGAGACAGAGCAGTAGTGTCAGCACTAATAGCAACGGGACTCCCCAGATGACTTAGTGGTAATCCCTGGTAGTCTGCACACTCATACTTATAGTCTAACAAATTTGTAAATAACCCCACCCGACCGTACACACACACACGCACACACAGACGTCTCCTCACTGCATCATTGTGTGTGTGTGTGTGTGTGTGTGTGTGTGTATACAGTGTATATGTTTGTGTAAGAGAGTGAGACGGGGTGGACAGGGCAGTTTTCAATCCCTTGTGCCATCATTTACTTGTCTACTCTTAAGCTCTAGCTCCACACATTGACATCCTGTCTCTGTATTTTAACCCCTCTCCTCCTGTCATCCCTTCATTCTATCCCTCGTTCCTTGTGGAAGCATTGACCACACTCACACGAATGATTCCATGATTAGGATGCCAGTTCTGTCCCATTGATCTTACTCTGTACTGCGTTTTTGTCTGGCTCAGCTCACTATAACTACCTCGTTTCTTCGTAATATGTCAACTCTAATGCTTAATAAAAATTTGTGAACCCTTTTTAAACACGCATGCATACACACACACACACAGGGGGAGAGAGAGAGAGAGAGAGAGAGAGAGAGAGAGAGAGAGATGATGATGAGAAATTTCTGAAATATTCTAAGTCACATGTTTCACAGGACATTTTATTAATAGAATGTCCTAATGATCATTTGAGCAAACAAAGTGTTTTATTATTTTATTGTGGAAAAACATCACAGTCAAATTTGGTTGACTGATGAAGTCAATTTAAAAGTAGAAACATCTTAGTCAAATTATTGATGGAAAACCAATTATTGAAATTTCGATTTCAACATGTTTGGGTCATTAAAGGAGTTCTTGGGAGGCCAGCATTTCAGGCTTGAAACAAGCAGTTTAGTCATGGCACTGAGAAAATATTCCACCTTGTGAAATACTTGGATAACTTGGGTACTTGGATAAATAGATATTTAAATATCTAACGTAGATATTTGGGTTAATACCCACTCCATGAAAAACTAAATCTTTCCAACAGTGTTGCAGTGACTGATGGTACTTAGTTAGTAACCTAGTAACCAGTGGAAGGATCTATCCAAAGACAGAAGCACTTTTGTAAGTGGCTTTGGATGAAAGTATCTGCCAAATGCCTAAATCAATATGTTAATGTAAATATAAGTGCATTAGTGTAACAAGGGATTATATAGAGAAATAAAGGTAGTTTTTACTCTTATAACTGTGTTCTGCACAACCAAAAGTCTCGGTTTGACTTGACTGAACCTGGTACATTTTTGTATCTGTAACTGTAGAGAACCTGAGCCTCATTTAATGTATGATGTCACTGACATTTTTTGTACATGATATATAAACTTAAAACCGATAATTCTGCATTTATTAATTCTTGAAAGTAAAATGTTGAGATGGAGACATCACTTAAATGCACTGTACAAAAATTTTATTTTACGAAACTCAATAACTCACAGAATCACTCATAGAAACAGCAAAGTGGTGCAAATATCCAAAGAGTTTTCTAACAAAACATTTTTAGTAGGATTGTATTGTAGGTATTTTTTGTCCACTTTTTTTTATACCTGCTGACTGCTGAGCTGAATGTGCTCAGAATATTTCTATCCCTTTATGTTACTTTTCTGTAGCACTCATGAGTACCCTCAGTCGGTCACCATCATCTCTCTCATTCACTCTCAACAGTGCTTTAAAGCTATATATATATATATATATATATATATATATATATACACACACACACACACACAATATCTCCAAAAGTGATGAAATCATCTAAGGTAATAAGAAAAGTAGCCTTCAGGAAGAACAGAGAAACAAAAGAAAAATGATGGGGCAACATCGGAATTAAATCTCTGTCTGTTTTTACTTTCTTAATGCATCTCACTGTGTTTTGAATTTCGTTAGAGAAAGGGAGAAAAATATCTTTTTTTAAATAGACAGAAGGCTGACATTATCTACTATACAGTATATTACAGACTTTATATAAGCAGTGTTCTTTCAGTAACCTTACTCTGTTATTGACTTTCAATAACATAGTATAATTTGCAATATACTCATGATGTATTAGGGGTATAAGGACTCCAAGGACGTATGAACTAATAACCCCATTTAGTATGAGTTATCCTTCTAGCTCGCATGTTAATCGATTGCACTTTAAGCGTAGTCATGCTTGGCCTTGTTGTATGTTGTGCATGTCGAGTATCTTTCTGTAAGAACTAAAGAATTGAGGCAGGCCTTTTTCATTCTCAATTTCCAGACAAAAAAGACTGTATGTCATCAGTGCAACACAAAGCAAATAACAGATTTCCTCTAGCTCAAAGATAATAAGAGACTACAGATTATCTCTACAGACACAGAGAAAGACGGAGTACCGCTATTACAGCAAAATTTGTCACAACAGACCACTACTTGGAGGACACTATACACTGAGCATGCTGCACTAGAATGGTTATAGCAGTTATACACTTATCAGCTATAACATTACGATGCAAAGCATTATGCCTAAGGCGACTATGGACCCTCAGGGCATGACTTGACAAGACTTTTAGGGGTGTGCCGTGTTGTCTGAAACCAGCACATTGGCAGCGGATCAAAAATGTGGATTGTGGCGTGGGGCCTCCATGGGTCGGACCTGTTTGTCCCTGTGCATCCCATGAGCGCTTGATCAGATTGGGATACAGGGAATTTACAGGTCGGTCGGCAGCCTTAGGCTTTTTTTGCCTGCTGTGGTATGGCTGATTAGTGCATATACAGAATAATATCAGGTTTAAACAGAGAGAGTTTTTTTAAGTAAGAGTAGCTGTACTTCAAAATAATAATACTCAAGTAGAAGTAAAAAGTAGTCGTCCAAAATATTACTCAAGTAAGAGTAAAGTAAAAAGACTACTCAAGTAGTGAGTAACTCTTTCAATCGTAATGTCCGATTTCTTTTTTTTTTTATCATAATTAAATATCAGTGATTGGGCAAATAGAAGATAGAAGACACTGCAGTACGAAACTGTTCTTTTTCAAGCAAAACATGCTTTGTATATGATGCCAGGGATGCATCATGTTTTTTGTGTGTCTGCAATTAATTCTGTACTGAAATGTACTTATATATTCATAAACTGGAAAAGTAACATTATATGCACAATTAAAGTTAACATATAATCACACAAACATGAAAAAAGCACTCTGTACTCACTGAAAGAGTGTACACGTTTAGATTTATGGGCGTTCTGCAAAATTAGAAAACGATGCGGAAACTCTTGTTTGCACATGCGCAGTGAGCGTATGTAAACGGATTCACAGGTAGGAGGAATTTATAGAACTGGAGATGCTGGAGATTTTTGCCGCCTGACTTGATTGGCCAAACGGAGTCATGTGATCATTGTTGCTGCGTCTGATTGGTGAAACAGTCAGGTGGTAGATCCACTGACTGCATGTGTAGAATAAATGGTTAAAAAAGTTACGAGTCGAGTGTAGCCAAATGTAGCCGAGTAAGAGTAGCGTTTCTTTTCCCAAATCTACTCAAGGAAAAAGTAAAAAGTATGGTGCAGTAAAACTACTCATAGAAGTAATTTTTTTTTCAAAAAGTTACTCAAGTAAATGTAACAAAGTAAATGTAACTCGTTACTACCCAGCTATGGGTTTAAATTATATATCAGTAGTGCTGGGAAGCACTGAAACAAGTAGAGAATATACTGCAGCACTCAAGAGCAAACGTTTACAGTACATACACCTAAGCAAAATACATCAAAACACTATTTCCACACATTTCTGATTTAATTTATATCAGAATTCTAATGAACCAGAGGTTTACAAACAAAAATAACTGTCTCTTAAACCATCTAGAAGATTCCAGAAATTGTAAAGACGTAATGCTGGAAAATGTCTGGTTTGTCATAGTTAAGCAATTTTACATGAGACGTAGTGCTGTTGTGCTGAATATCAGCACAGCATTGATGCCTAAGGCATCTGTTGTTTGTTTGCTTGTGTTTGTCTTAAAGAGGTAGCTTGCAAATGGGTAAATGGTTCCACTGGCCAAGTAAATAGGTGCTAGACATGCTGCAAATGCTTATCCTTTAATGTTAAAACCACAATACGTAGATTATTCTAAATGGTCAAAAGTGTTCATTTATTTGCTGTCTCAGGACAAATCCAAAGCACATCATGCAGTTATTGTTAAATGATGCAAATAGTCCTTATAATTACAACTAATCCACAATCTGCATTATGTAATGTAGCCTGTGCAATTAACAAACAGGCACAATAATATAAAGTAATGAAGGTTTACTTTACATTTATGAACAACAACTCCAGTTCCAGTGCTTCAGAGAAGTATTTGGCTACGCTGTTCCTTATTCCTCAACATTAAAGAGAGAGAGAGAGTTTAGGACTGAGTTTAGGTAAGAAATTATGATAGACTCCTCGGCCAGGCAAAGGTTCATAGAAGAATTTTCCTTTTTTTTTTCATTACAAGTTTCTACCATTTTTGAATAATAATGAAGGCACTATGAAATAATACAGATGGAATTATTCAGTGACCATGAAATGTGTTAAACAAATCAAAACTCATTTATATTTAAAATTCGTAACAATATTCCTTATGAAGTTTTGCACACACTTAAGATCGACTTCAGGAGAAAGTTTCACCCAAGAAGACTTACATAAATTTCTCCTAGTTCCCAAACAGGCTGTGCATTTGGTACCTGCTATTACCCATTTGCTACAGAAAATTACTTTTTGGTTAAAGACATACATTTTGAATAGAATTGCTTTTATTCACCAGTGTAAAGTAACAAGATATTGTTCTCATTTCAGTATATAAGAGCATGACCCATTGTAATAGTACTTTTAAAAATAAATAATTTTCTTGTATTTGAGTTCTCAAAAAAAAAAATTTTTTTTTTGGAGAACTCCAATACAAGAAAATTATATATTTTTAAAAGTACTATTACGAAAGTACTCTGTTGTTAGTTGTTGCCATTGAGAAGGTGGTTAGCTTCACCTGAGTGAGTTAACAAGTCATTTCTAGGCAGGGGTATTTTTTTCCTCACATGTTAGTGTTATATTTTTCACTAGTATGTTACAAGTTAACTTAAGTGAATATAGCTGAATAAAACAAGAGCAGCATCTGTCTTCATTTCAGGCTACAAGGCAAGAAAATGTGATTATTTTCTAAATACTGCCGACTGTCTACAAACGGCGAGAGGCATTATCAAACATTCCTCTGACCCCAACCATGGACTATTCACTCTTCTTCCATCGAGCAGACGCTACAAGTCCCTCAGAGCCGGCACCAACAGCCTGTAAATTAGCTTTTTTCCTGTGCCTGTTGCTGCTCTGAACAGCTGATCTGATTAAATTTGAATTTAATCAAATAAAACGCAAAAATAACCTGTGTGACTTGATACCATACTTAATACAATTGGTCAAAGTTATGAAGATAATCATGTTTCACAGCTCAGTATCCAGCGTGTTAAAAAACATATAGTTAAAGGCACTGAGGTAGCTGAACAAGCTAGCTAGCATAGTTTTGGCAAATTTTACTGTAATAAATCAAAGATGTTAATGTCATTAGGTATTGCATGTTTTGTCAATTATGGCCTTAAATACTTAAATATAAGTCCTGCTGCCTTGTATAAATCATGATAAGGTTTAAGTGGTGTTGACATAGTTACAAACATGTATTAATTCGAAGTAAATGACTAGCTAATGGCATTTACATGCTACTGAAACCACAACAACATGTGGCCAAGTAAACTATCCAGCTAATTTTGCTTTATTTTATATATTGTTGATAATGAAGATTGTGTTCAATCACTGTAGCTCACTTGGACATTTAACATAACTGGTCAATTTATTTCCTCATATATACTGTAGAACATTTCTGAACTAGCTGTGTCAATTGGGGTCGAAACAAGAAAGTAAGGAAACAAGTAAACAAGTAACTCCAAGTATTATCTCACCAGGGAGCTCATTTACTTCAACTCAAGTGCATTTCTTTTATTTTCTTAGCAATACTTTTTCACGAAAGTCAGTATGGTTTGTATGCTTTTCACAACTGCTATTGTAAAATAATAACCTATTAGTAACCTAGAACAAATAACAATTAACAAGCACATTTATACTGCAATATCTTAAAGCTCATTTACTTTTATTAATATTAAAAGTCTTAGAGGTCTTCAAAATGGATATGGTAACTTTCCAGATGAAATAAACCATGACCATGCATTCTGCCTGATTTTCTGTTGCACTCTTTTAACATTATTTTCTCACTGTGTCAGTGTCTGTAGTTTTAAATGATCTACTTTTACTTCTACAAAAAATTACCAGAAAAAAAAAAAAAAAAAACACCAGTTTATGAGTACTATCCTGATATAATACACTAATGAATTTGGCTTCAAATTAACTGGGTGTCACCCAGATTCTCTGGGACATTCTGACTATTCTACATTATTAGCACACAGAGTTATTCTATCTTGACATGCAATGCATAATAAAATGTTTATCTCAATATTAGCCTCACAGTGTGCCTAAATTTAACAAATTACCTTAACTGAATTGAAGTAATTGTGAACTTAAAGTAACTTATAGCAACACAGCTTCAGGATGAATCTGAATCACAGACAGCTAGAACAGATCCACTCCTGAGCTTCACTATGATGCAAATTCAGCTTCTAAATTCTTCTTTTTATTTAGTAGTCTCATGTAGAATTTGTAACACACACACACCTTTGGAGAAAACTGTCAGAACGTTTCTGCAGAAAATAAACGATAGGCACTGTTTTTTCACGCTTAGAGGACGGGAGTAAAAAGAGAGTTAGCTGTTCTTGTTTATAGACCAAAAAGAGATCATTTACAATATGTATTGATAAGCTGTAGCTGTAATATGCTCTAATCAGTCTTAATGTAACACACCCACTTTATTCATTCATGCTATACATATCATTTGTTAAGCAATTAGAAATGTAATATTTATGACGTAGTTTTAAACATTTGTGTAAGACAGATTTGCTTCCTCTAACCTCAAGCAAATGTATGGGAGTGCTTGTGAAATGCTTTCACACTTTAGCTTGCAGATGCAATTATTTCTTTTTCTTTTTCCTGTAGATTAGCTGTTCTTCAGATGCATGGTTGAGGTGCCTGGCCAATGGTTACAATGCGTACGTAGGTAGGTGTAAGTAATCTTTGGTTAGCTCTCAATATGTTCACTATACTACATTCCTCACATCATTAACTGGCTGAAGTACCTGTAGTTGACGGGAAACGAGTTTGTAGAAATAGTTAAAAGATTAAAGCTAAAATAAGCTGATCAGCTTTAATTTAATCATTGATATTATTATTATTTCATGTTGAAGCCCACTTACATGTCTGCTTGTAGCACTATATGTCTGTCTATAGCTGCATTTCAGAACATACTACAGTACATGAGACAAACTGGTTTTAAACTTCCCACAGGAAGAATAAACATACCTTGATCTGTCTATTCTTCTTTTATTCGTTTTTATAGTCTACTTTCCTTTTTTTGTGGAGTAAGCCATGCTTGATATTATGTTAATTGCCTCTGTTGAGTGATGTGTATAGCCATGCCCACCTCAAGGGAAAAAGCACTATATACATCCAAAAACGCACTAGATGTTATGTAATCTGGTACATAACTACTCATAACGTCACTTCTACTCAACATTTGATTTCCAGATCTTGTCACAGCATCACAAAACCTGGCTGGACAGACATTTAATGAAACTTACTTACTTTGGTACTTTAGCTTACTTAAGTACGTTGGTATTTGCCTTACTTTGGTACTTTGGCAGATATCATCACTCTGGATAAGATCATCTGTCAAATACCTAAATGTAAATGTAAATATAATTAAAAGAGCGAGTTCTAACCAATTTACAGACAAAACCTTCCTTTTATTTACAGTAAGTCCCCAACTTACCATCGTATTCTGTTCCCAGAGCACGTTTGTAAGTCGGATTTGTTAATAAGTCGGACAAAGTTAGTATTATACACCTATGACACAAATATACTGCATAATGTAAACCATAACAAAAACAAACACACATGTTTGTTGTTTTGGTTCCACATTAAACTCTCACGAGACTGCACCTTTAAATTGTGAGGGGAATCCTAGTGACACAGCGGGGTTAGCTGCCCTTGTTTAAATAGAACCCAGGAAGACGTTGGGTGGAGGACAACGCTACACGGTGTTTACTGTGCGCTTAAACAAATGCAATTTTGTCTCATGAACTGTGAACTACATGTCTCGCTGAGGATTTTCCATCGGAAATTCACCATCAGAACGGTAAACCCCCACATGCACTTACTGTACGCATACAATATACCAGGCGTTCACTTACACATTGAAAATATTGTATATACTGTAATTGTAAATATTAGTATCTGGTGCACTACTTTTTGTACAGTACACGTGAGCTACTTTCGTGATTTGTTCTATGAATGTTCGTAGATCCATGGTTTATTCGTATCTGCGGAAAATTTGTAACTCAAATGTTCATAAGTTGCAGACTTATTGTATATAATTATATCCTGTATATCCTTTTTTATTAAACTATTTATTGTTTCTTGCCCTTGTTTAAGTACTGTTACTAAAACATCCTGGCCTAAGAGGATTAAATTATCTTTTTTTCATAAATAGTAACATCTCAAATGTATTTGAGATGTTACTATTTAGGAAAAAAGATAATTTAATCCAATCATGCCAGGATGTTTTTCAAATCTGCAACGTTGGGGCAATAAGGGTGTGATATACTGTATTAGCCAGGGTTCAGAAAGTTTTTTCTTTGAAACAAGTTAGTACTATGTATATTGCCTCAGGTTAGGTTTGCAAATATAAAGTTTTATGCTAAGTATTTAACACAAAATGTGTAGAATGAATTTTTTTTTTTATTTTTTATGATTTCATATGATGTCAAACAACTATGATAACTAGTCCTGCAAATGTTTTTAAGGTTTCATATTACCTCATGTTTTCTTATACGATTGTGTAGCTTTTTCTCTTTTGTCACTATTGTATATAGCAACAAAGTCAAAGCCTTATTAAAATAGAGCATGCTCACTACACAACGTAAAAAAAAAAATAAATACTGGCTAGACTGCAAACCTACTGGATGAAGTGAAAAGGACTAGGGAACAACAAATCTGCCGTCAAAAGAACAAGTGCGACCATGTGAAGAGAGGAAAAGGAAGAGAAATCAAAGATGGGAAAGTAAATGTGACAATGCTATAGGCGCAGCACGTAGCCCAATAATTTGGGTAGATTAAAGCAGTTCCCATGGGCGAGTGAGAGGAATTTAAAACAGGAAGATGAGACAGAGACTGGGAGCGCTGACTAGTACAGAGACTTAAGATCATCAAGCATTCATGAGAAATGCTAACTTCTGGATATAAGTACAACATTGCTTCTTGGCACTCTCACATTGCATAAGACAGTTGGAAAACCACCACCTATTCATGTAATGGTCAAAACTAGTGCCACTTTGGCTTAGGAGACATCTTACCCACAATGCCTCTCCTTCAGCGACAGATTGTTGCGTGTAAGGCGATTCATGCTGAAAATGCTAGCATAACAAAGTATTTCTGTTATTCATAGCAGCTATCAGCCAAACTTCATCAGTCCACAATTCTCCATCAAAATAAGACTTTTACAGCCATTTTCTTCTAGCTATTGAAGATGCAGTGATCTCCATGCTCATGAAATACAAGAGGTCTCTATTTATAAATGTAAAATAAAATGAAAGAAAAGAAATTAGAATTTGGGACCATACACATTTAAAGTGTTTTAATCATTGTGAGGTCGTCATAAGCTGATTTGTTTAATTCAAGTGATTAAACGAGATTGATCATCTGACACTTGTCGCTGTATGATCACTGCGAGTGCTCACGTTCGGTTCATCAAAATGTGCTTCTATTTGCATATTTAGAAATGTTGCAATCACAATCAGTGTGTCTTTTCATATTCGAAATTATTTTAAATTTTACAGAATAATGTGGCGTGCATTTCTCACTTAAATGCAGCAACTAAACCACAATTACAATGACAATAAAGTTGAATGACAAGTGTGTGAGCACTAGGAATTAGTTATAATATAAATGTTCTATAAAATAAAAATCTGCTTTAATATTAAGAAACAGCTTCATGTAAAAGCATGCGTCTCTGTGACTCAATTTTTTAAGGCATTTAAAAACATTATGTTTGCTATGCCAAATATTAATTTGACCATAAGCAAATTAGGTTTTCTCAAAGGAGATCTCCTATGCAAAATTCATTTTTTAATCACTCAGATTGAGTCTGCATGAACCACATACACACGCACAAAGAGAAAAAAATGCTGTCCTAGCTGTTTGTCATTTTCTTTCCATTTGCGCATTGGCCAGGGCTTAAACAAGCAAATCGGATTTTCCTCCTATTGTGACCTCACGTAACAAGAGAGCCTCCCCGGTTCAATGTCCACCCAGTTCTGTCCAGTTCTCTTGGCACCATTTCAGTAAAGCTACAGTAAATAAGGCTAGGATAGAAGGTAGTGACAAACTGCTAATGGCTATGCAGCCTGCTTTAGTTCATGAAAAGGGCTAGGTTACATGTTAGTGCTAAGCAGTTAGCAGCTACAGTAAATGCTTGAGAAGCCCTCAGAGCTTCTCAAAGCTTAATTATGTTTTTACGTTTATATATTGCAAATTATTGAGGATGCAATTGTGAAGTAATGCTCTTAAATGAATTCTTCTTATTTTGTTTGTCAGAAAGACGGATGGGAATAACCAGTAAACGGGTGTGGAATGATTAGGTGTGGCTAATCATGTTCAAGGTCTTGAACATGGACCTTTCCAGTCCCTGCATTCAGATTAGTTAGGCTAATGCATTTACCTTCCTCGAAGGGGCAGTTCTTTTAAATCTACGGACAGTGAAACAGCATTTTTTATGGAAATTTTATGCACTCATGGTGTTGCCGGTCAAAAATGACCCATCAGGTAAGAATAGGTAATATTACAATGAGTGTAGAAAACAGAGTTCAGGCTCATTTCTACACTCCTTTCCCACACCTAAACATGCAGGTGCCTTTAGGCAGACACACAAACACACACTTCTTACTGTATGCCACTTTTTGGCTTCCATGCAAACCCACATGGGAACCCATCAACAACAACATTTTTTACCACACTTGTTGAAAAACAAAACTGCAACATTGTTTTAATCATACAAATTTCTTGCAGCATTATAAAGCTTTTTGAGGCCTTACTCACAGTCTTTAGCAGCACAATGCCCAGGAGATATACTGCACGTGAAGCTGTGGAATTAATTTTGACAATGACAGTGATCAGGAGGAGAGAAGCCAGGTTGGCAGTGAGGAGGGTGTCAGAGGTTGGGAATGATACAGTGTACAGTATAATGCAGAGGAGGAAGACCCTGACACTGATGAAGAAGAAGACTCAGCTGAAGTTGTGGTCTCCTTTCATCCAAAACTGGAACCAATCCCTAACACTAACCCGATATGCCACATCCCGAGTGGATGACATCAAGTACTGTTTTCAACTTTTCCTCACAGACTCCATTGTTACCTTTGTCATGAACATGACAAACCTGGAGAGGAGAAGGGTTTATAGAAACATCTGGAAAGAGGTAGACCCAGTGAATATTGAAGCCTACAGGGGTGAGTTGATTTTGTGTGGTGTCTACAGATCTGGCAACATATCCGGCAGCATCCAGCTTATGGGATGCACTTTAATGACCAACACACAAGAGCAGCCTGAAGTCAACGAGACAAGCTGGGAAGTTGGGTAGAAGTGGGTGGAGCCAATCATTCTTGACATCACTGTTGATGAACATTGCCCATTTAAGCAGTATATTCCATACAGTACAAACTAGTATGGTATAAATATATGGGAAACATGTGATGCAAAGACATGTTATGCCTGGAACATGCAAGTGCACATTGGCAAACAGGCTGATGCTGTTTTCCTAAAAATGACAGCAGAGCCACTTTTTTATATTAATTGTAATTAATTGTAAATATGTATCAACTATTATATTTGTAATATAGTTGTTTTCCCTTTGTACATTTGGGATTTTGTTTTAAATTAATAAATCATACTGGTCTTGGTCCTGGTTTTGACCACATGTTATTTTGTGCCACATTTAAAAAACGTAACTTATTTAGAAAAAGTGACTTTTGTAAACATTTCAGTGACGTAACGTGTGATGAATAGTACAATATGTTTCATCTTAAAATTATAAAATTATAGTCAAAATAATACCTATATACGGCGGCACGGTGGTGTAGTGGTTAGCACTGTCGCCTTGCACCTCCAGGGTCCGGGTTCGATTCCCGGCCAGGCT
>JAQQZT010000036.1:6225181-6236835 GCA_030068275.1 Clarias platycephalus | reverse complement strand
CTTCTACTTAAGGACTGGCACTGAGGCCACACCTTCTACTTAAGGACAGGCACTGAGGCCACACCTTCTACTTAAGGACTGGCACTAAGGCTACAACTTCTACTTAAGGACAGGCACTGAGGCCACACCTTCTTCTTAAGTACAGGCACTGAAGCAACACCTTCTACTTAAGGACAGGCACTGAGGTCACACCTTCTACTTAAGGACAGGCACTGCAGCAACACCTTCTACTTAAGGACATGCACTGAAGCCACACCTTTACCGACTGATGGCACACCTTCTACATAAGGACAGGCACTAAGGCACTCAGACATCAGAACAGGGTGTAAATCTGTGTAACATTCACTGTGGCATGGTTTTTGGTGCCCAATGAGCTGCTTGAAGTACATAAAAAAGTTATAATCCCATGGGGGTTTATAGTTGCCATGCCCAACTGTTTCTAAAGTTTATCAAGAATAGTGTGAAAAACTACAAAGCATCCAGTTCTGTGGACATTTCTCGACGAGAAGATGGGCTACAACGATACAAGAGGCTGATTTGATATTTGCACGAAGCACTGGCGTACAGGTGTTCTTATTAAAATTACTATGAAGTACATCTATTATATTTACGCTTACTGTAACTGTTCAATTCCACGAACATAATTCCTACACATGTAGAGGAGGGATAAATAATTTAGAGAACACAGAAATGCACGAACACAAACACAGGAATTGATCTACACTCACACAAAGCTCTACTTATAATTGAAAACATACTTTCGAGTTAAATTAATCCCTTCACTGTTTGAATTCGTCTTCATTGTTACATCTGAGACGTTCTATTGAGAGAAAGGCCCTGAATGAACACAACAGTATGTTTGTTTTCGGCCTTGAGCTTACATTAGAAATGTGCATCAAACAGGCAGTATTTATTTTTATGAACGTCTTTAAGTGGGACGTCTTTCTAAACTGGACTTCCATTGCACTTTTAAATTATAATGACATTAAAGCACTTTTTATAAAATGCTCTAGCAGGGCTGTTTTGTTTACAGAAATCTTTAATTGAAGTAAAAGTATGAAATGTGTTGCTAGCATTGTGTTGCATCTCTATATAGAATATAAATGTAAAGACAATCATGCATCGACTTGCATGGAACTCTCTTTATTTTACGGGGTTGCCACAGGGGATCACCTGGTCCACACGCTTTTGATGTGGTGCAGGATTTTTTTATACTGGATGCCCTTCGTGATGCAACCCTTCTGCATTTCTCCAGGCTTGAGGCCAGTACTGGGGGTCACGTATTAGTGACCAGGAATCAAATCTGGGGTTATATACTGTACAAGCCATTAGTCCAGTAGAGAAGCTTCATATTGTATGTGAGCATGTTAGTATACAGGCATCGTAGGTTAATTAAGCCTAAAAACATTCATTTGTTATATGTGATTTACATACACAAGAAGAAGGTAAGTCTTAATAATTTATGTCGCAGAATAAGACATCAATTCGATGAGATTTTTTCCTTTTGCAATTTTTAGACTGTTTAACATCTGAACATCTACCCAAATACAGTAATTTCAAAGGGTGAACTGATTCTCAATCAACGCAATGAATCAAATCGAGCAATTAAAGATCAATTAAATTGCCTAATCCATTTAATCATTCGACCCTAGTAAGCACTCAAAACTCATTCATTGCTCATTAATTGTGCAAATTTCCCAATATGGAGGGTGCTGCAGGAGACAGCATCTTCATCTGAAACTACACACCCATACAGCACACACACACACACACACACACACACACACACACACACACACACACACACACAGAGAGATGTCTTGATCACTACATTCCTATCCCCTGACCTTAATGGCTAGCTGAAGAAGTTCCACTTATCACACTGTATCTCACACATTCATGTACCTTTTGACCCTTTGATCTGCAATTTCAAGCACATTCTGATTTTAGACTAATAATACAGTAAATATTTCAACTGGTGCATGAAGAATGTGTGTAACTTCAGACACCATTTATCATGTCAATGGAAAATTACAACTCCGACCATCTGTGCCTGAGAAGTTTTCTCAAGGCTAACCGAACGGACGGATCATCAAAGCCGTGCTGTGTTTAGTCAGCATCAGTTAGACATAAGTTGATGAGGTTCATTTGGCTTCTTGGGAAAACTTAGCTTTGCTTTCATCCTGGGTCCAGCAACATAATAAACTTTTCAAACCTAGCTGGAGCTGTGTTTTATAAGTATTTACTTGATTTTTTTAAAAGTCTGAAGCAGTTCAGTTTTTAAGTGGCGATTTTATTATTTTTCTTGTTCCGTTTAGTCTTTATGAAAGGATGTCTCATTGATCCGTGTGAACTGTGAAAATTATTTTTCATTCTAGGAAAGTTGCACAGCTCGGTTTTGAGAACCTGCTAAACAAAGGTCATTGTGTATCAAATGTTAATTGGCGATAACAAGGCAAACATGCAGGATGATCTAGAAGAAATTAATAATATGTTTACAATTTCATATAATAATGCTAAAAAGGTGCTCATGTGCTAATTGCATGTAATTCAAATTTACTTTTATTATATAATAAATTGATTGATGCTTGATTTATTATTATTATTATTATTATTATTATTATTATTATTATTATTACTGCATTGACAAAGATGTGACATTCCATTATTGACCAGGGAAGCTTCCATTTGTTTAACATATAAATCTTGCTGCATTTTTTTCATCTATTAAATGTCAGAAAAGTCTCACATTATAAATCAAATACTTATTAATTGCTAAAAAAAAAATATATGAACAGCATTATAAATTAATTTATTAGAAATTTGGCTACCTGCCTAACGTGCTTGCTTATTAGACTTACCAGCACCTACTGGTTACATTTAATATGTATTCCCATGCTGGATTTATTAGACATACTGTCTGAATATAACTGAATGAAAACAGTGGTGGTCAAAAGTATTAAGACAACATAAGTTGATGATCCATAACATTACGACCACTTGCTTAATATTGAATCGGTCCACCAAAGAGCTGCAGCTCTGACCCAGTTGTCTAGCCATAACAATATGGTGCTTCTTACAGTAGCTACATTTTCAATATCTCGTTACAATGGTGCCTGGAAGTGGGTGAGATATATTAGGCAGCAAGTGAAGCTTTTTTCATGCAGTTGATGTGGTAGAAGCAGGAAAAATGAGCTAGCATAATGTTTTGAGTGATTTCGACAAGGGTCTTGTGGGATGTTCCTGCAGTGGTCAGGACCAACCAAAAGTAATCCATGAAATGAAAACCATCATGGGTGGTCAAGGCTTACTGATGCTGATGTGAAGTGAAGGCTGGTCCATGTAGTCAGATCCAATAGAAGAGCTACTGTAGATCAAATTGTTGAAAAGGTTAATGCTGGTTGTGATAGAATGGTGTCAGAACACACAGTGTATCACTGGGATGGTGGTAAAAGGGGGGTCTACTTAATATTAGGCTTATCAGTGTATGTCATGTACTGTAATATAATTCTCCCTGTTCACAAAACAGGTACTTTCTCTTATTAATTGTAAACTATCTGGCTGAAGAGTTATTCTACTTAACTAAAAAACTGGAGAAAAGCTGGTTATGTGACAATAGTGCTCAGATTCTGCAGTCATGGTCATATCCAAACCCTTTAAAAACCCATTTACTGTAAACCCTGTTTTCTGTGATCCTTAGGAATCCTAATCCATAAGGATCCTTATGAACCAAACATTATATGACAGTAAGGGTGCATTACTTAAACCAAGATGTGCAACATAAAATGTTTGGAACTTGTACTGAGGTTTCTTTAAATTTACCAACTATAATTAGCAATTTAGACTTCTTTTTTTTAAAGGAAAAAAAAAAAACTTACTAAAGATGAATGAATTAATATTCTACTTAACCAGATCCGTTTTACATATTAGTGGATCCCCTGGGCCTACAGTATACTCACATCAGTTTTAATTATCCCGTGCTTATTTTCTAACTTGTAAATTGAGAATGTTTATGGGTGATATTATGGTGATTATTTTCACATTTTACTGCATAACTGAGCAAGAGCTCAAACTCAAAAAAACCTCTTGGGAAAACATCTGACAGTAGGTCCATAATCATTATGACTTGTATGTGATTATTGAACAATGTTCAAGAGGAGTGCAATCTGTTTACGATTATGGAAAAGATTATTTATGTACAGATTGAGGAATACATAGAGGAATCAAGGCATCATGTATTGTATGAGCTTCAGTTTGTATGCAGAGCTAACCTTACAGACACTTGTTTGCTGTACTGGTTAACTTTTTTAAAAAGAAAGCATTTCTATGAATAAATGCTGGATATACTGTAAAGATAAACAGTCTTGTGATACTATAGATTATGAGGGGGGTCCAAGTCAAACTGGACTTTTGCTCATGCAGAATAACAGAATACGGTTATAAGGATAAAAGCTACATTTATTTCTCTATATAAACTCCTCCTACAATAATTCACTCCCAGTGTTTCATCCCAGGCTTTCATTAGTGCTTGGATACCATCAAGGTAGAAAGTTCTCAGTATGTACAAGGGATGTGGCAATAACTACCAGACAAGTTCCTGTAATGTGCAAGTTGTGTTGGTTTTCAGCAAGTTACCAGTTAACTGTCAATTTTTAAAGAATGTTTTGTGATCTTTAGAATGCAATCAACTAGGCATGGATTGACATCCATGGTGTTAAACTTACTAAATCACCATTACGGGATTACCATTCATAGAAGTACAGCCTTATTTAAAATGTTTGCCCTATTTACTGTAGATGTTTTACTGCAGCTAAGATTTTCATGACCATCCTGTGCCTGAATTTTTCTGTAAAAGTCTGTACTTTTTGGCCTTAACTCACAAGAAACTTCATCACAAGACACGGTTTGACGTGAACGCCCCTCGTAAAAGAGGCTTAAGTGAGTTGGCCATTTAATGGGTTAAATGTGACTTCACTGGAAGATCTTAAAGAGTACACAAAAAATAGAACATACTGTATTGCTGTGGAGTTCCTCAAGAATGCATTCTTGGGCCATTATTTTCACAAGAATCAAGGAGTATAAAGCAGCTTGCTTGTGCTAGCTGTTCATGGTGCATTGCTGCAGAGGTGGAACATGTATTAAATGCAGAGCTCCAAAAGGTTTTAACCTGGATAAATTGTACCTTCATTTGGGAAAAATGGACGGCATCTCATTTGGTTCTTGAGACAAGGATCTTTTTTTTATTGTTATAGGAAAAAAATGAATACAAACGCCAGAATCTGCATGCACATGCATCAGCTTTAAAACTCTGGCTAGGCATTGATTCAAGGATATTTTGGTTATGCAGTCAGCCTTCCACTTTTTCATTATTAATTCAAGAGACTTAAAAAAAAAAATCTCAAAACAAGTTGTTTAGTGTTGTATTGAAAAATAACTCTCTGAACACATTTGAAAGTGGATAAAATTCTTAATAAATTAGTCCCCAACTTTCTACATACTTTAACCCAATGGTCCTGGAGGACCCCCTGCCTTGCACATTTGAGTGTTTTCCCTGCTCCTAGCACACCTGATTTAACTAATCAGCTTTTCTGAATTGAAGTGGGAGTGGGTCAGGAAGCAAAACACTAAAATGTGCAGGGCAGGGGGTCCTCGCCATGGTTGAGAACCACTGCTTGAACCTATTAGACCTTCACTACTATGCAACCAGAAAGAGTATAACAAAATATTCAGCTTCATAAATTCAATAGGTTAATGGGCAAAATATGTTTTTAAATTTAAAGCACATGGAACTTGGTTATAAATGTTGTGCTTCTTTTAAACAAATGAAACTGGGATGTATAGCTAGTAGCTTTAAGCATGCAGTGAAGGAAATGCTGAAAGTGTTTTATTTTATTTTTATTGTCTGTTCTTCCATACTACCATGATCCGTTATCTCACATTTTTATAGGTCTACAATGGATTTGAGCTTTATTGTGTTTTTATCTTCAACAATTTTAAATGTTTGATAGTTCTTTATTAATGCAGTGCTTAAAAATGTATCGTTCTAGAAGGGTCAAATTTATTGACCTGTATTAAGCATAGAAAACGGGCATTGGTGGCTCAGTGGTAGGTTTCTCGCCTAACATAAGGAGTGCCCAGGCTTGTTTGCCACCCAATGCCTAATCCCTAGACACTAAATGCAATGGTCCTATGTTACCTACCAGATAACATAGGAGGGTTGCATCAGGAAGGGAATTCAGCATAAAACCTGTGCCGAGTTGTGGTGATCCCTTGACAGGAGCAGCTGAAAAACTAAACAACAAAACTAATCCTAGAAAACGATTTGATTAGATTTTTTTTTATATATAATAAAAAGAGACTTGAAATGACTGAAATTGAATTAAGAATTGTCCCATACATTAGTAAAACATGAAAGGATACAGTATTGCTCAATCATCATGTTTCATCACTTCATTGCGTGGTTGCATCCATGTTGGTTCCAACCTTAGAAAGAAAGAAATGAAAGAAAGTTTAAATTTTGTTGAATAGCAAAGATTAAACTGAATAAGACTATTAATTTAGTGTGTAATAGGATTGATACAAAATTTTTTTTACAAAGCTACACATGATGGGTGCATCGCTTCATGCGCTTCCCTTCTTACCCTGACACACCCATCTCTGGAACAGGATCAATCTTAACTCATCAGACCACATACTGTAACCTTACTACCAATCTTGTGAGTTCTCATCATATTGTGTGTGTATATGGAAATGCTCTTATATTTATACAGATCTCGACCCTGAAGGTGCAGGGCCACCAGTAACCACTTTGCTACCATGCTGCCCACCTCCAATGTGTTAAATTATTAATTATCTTATTGTGCTTAGCCATGGATATTGCATGTGAAATTTGTATCATGTGACTTCACCAGATGTATAAGTGATTTATACACTTACACCCCCCCCCACGAATGGTTATTAACCTAGTTCCAGTCATTTAAAATCTCCTTAGTTGTTTTCTTAGCTAGATTTAGCCCTATAATTTGAATCTTTTAAAATGGTGACTTTTTTTGTTTTTGACCAGGCAGTGTATATTGAACAGGCCATTATAATAATTTCCTCCAAATTCTACTGTCTGGTGGGAAAGAATTCTGTACAAACGGCGTTTTCTCTTTGTTTTCCTACTGCAAAAAGTGAAATGTGATTGTAAAGACACCAAGCTAGCAATTAGATTAATTTAATAAAATGTCAGCAGTCCAGGAAACGGAAAACACTCACTCTGTATATCTTACTGTATCTTAGGGGGCTTTTTTTTTTCTTGTTCAAACAAGCAAATTTCCACCATGTATCTCTTCCATATAAATTCACAAAAAGGTTTTTGGTAAGATTAACAAAAAGTTGGTATATTTTATATCAACACAGCTGAAGTGCTGTGACCTTTATCCTTAATCCCGTAGTATCTTCTTTGGTTCACTATAAACAATATTAATGGAATTAGAGACCAAAAAAACCCTTAGAGAGAGGCAGGAGTGTAAATAAGAGATGGAGAGGCTGGTTTTGATTTATAAAAGAAAGAGCAGGGGATGGTGGTGGGATGTGAACTCTCAAGCACACACCAGTGTGCGCATTGTTTTTTGCTTGTACATGATGTACATGTACTGTTTTTGAGCTACAGCCACACATTATTCTTACAAGCTTTTCTGCTCCAATCAAAAATGCACAAATGGTTTTATGTGCTTAAAATTATTTGAGCCAGCGGTATGCATATTGTCAAGTTGTCTTTAAAGCGTTATACTGCGGCAGCGGAGGTGTATTCAACTGTTGCATGTGGACAGAAATAAAGGGGGCAGTTTGAACTGAAAGGTAACAATTGATTGCACTCACCTGTGTGTTATTACAGGACTGTTTTTCTTGTGATTTGAGACTGTGATGAACACAGAAAAATGTTCATGCTACATAAAAAGAAAGAATAAAATGATTTTTTATATATTTTTTGTAAGAATGGCCATGATGACTAACCCGTCCCCCTGACTCAATCCTTAACCATACATATATTCCCTTTTCTTTTTTTTTTTAAACACATAGCTTGTTTTTTGCAGCACAAATAAGAAAGAATGTGAAATAAAAGACATGCATTGAGAAACCTAACTACTCAAGAGCGCAAATCTATCTCAGTCTCCTCCAATCTGAATGCTTAACAAGGATCCCTGAGTTTTATGGATGATCAATAAGCACAACGGTGGTGGTATATGATCATGTGCTTAGCTACTAGTATATTATCCAGATGCCTCATGTCACTTTTATTTCCAAACTTTATATTCCTGATTTTCTAATACACCCGATTGCTACTTATAAAATATCATCTGCTTTAACTGGGCAAGCGCTAAAACCATCAGTGCATGAAGGAATGCTATTTCTGATTTACGAGAGCAAGCAGAATGTCCTACGCCTCTGGCTCGGCCAAAAATAAAACACTAAATTAAAAAATAAATAAACACAGTACAAAATGATCAGCGTTATCCTTTCTTATTATGAATTAAAATACATGAAATGTTGAATGGGAATGTATTATTATGCATTTAATATCGTATCGATAAACTGCATCAAGTGTAGCTTCAGCGCTTTCCATTTTATCCCCATCCGACAATGCTTTTATAATTCATTCTCTGAGAGAGATGGCTTCTGTACTTGGCTGTAATTGGCTAACCAGATGTTGTCGAGGCATATTAAAAATACAACACTTTTTCCTTAATTTATTATCATTATATTTTAGTTTGAAATGGTGCATTGCTTGCTTTACTGTTATGCACATTTTATAACTGAATGGTTGTGGACGCTGAAAATAACACCCATGTGTGTTCCTCCTCCAAACCTTTGCTATAAAGTTAGAAACACAAAAATCCCAGCAGGAATCCTACCGTCGTAATGTAGTTGGAACGAGGAACGAGGTTGTGATGTCCCGACGTTCTACCACCTTTTTGAAAGTTATGACTTTAATACACAGACAATTTCAAACATATTGTTGGAAATACCACCCCAAAGCAGTGGCACGGTGGCTTAGTGGTTAGCACTGTTGCCTTGCACCTCCAGGGTCAGATTTCGATTCCCACCATGGGTCTGTATGTTCTCCCCATGCTTGTTAGGTTTCCTCTGGGTACTCTGGTTTCCCTCCCACAGTAATGTGTGAATGGGCGTCGAGCTGGCAACCCAACCCAACTGCCACAGAAACAACAGATATATCTCTAGAGTGGGGAGTATCCATTGCCCAATGTGGATGGACCAAAATACCAAAAAATAATCCAATCTCATCCATGGTCCCTTAAGTTTATTAAAAAAAAAAAGGGTTTCTCAGACAGAAAAGCTTGCAACAGAGCATGTATACTGTATCTCATGGCACGCATCTCTTAGTTTTGTAATGTTAATTTTATTTCAAGAAACATTACCGTGAGGTGCATCTTAGCTACCTAATTACTCTACTGTAATATGGTGTCTGCACAGCATCCAAACTGCATCATGTCTGCTTTTACAGAACAGACCTCAGACATTAAGTGGGTTTTGTTTTACCCTTCAGACTGCTTTTAATCCTGCTCAGGCCTTTCATTTAGTATTAACAGTGACAAAATGACAAAAGGTGTTTCAACAATATTTCATCAATGTAATTCTTTCCAAAACATATAAATATAATACCAATGTTAATAATGTTAATGTCACCACATCGTTTGGACAACCTAAATTCATTTATTTTTAAATGTATTTATTGCACACCAGTTCCAGCATAACAATACCCCTATGCACAAAGCGAGCTCAATGGAGACATGTCTTGCCAAGGTTGGAGTAAAAATCTGCACAAAGCCCTAAACCTCAGTAATGCTTATGTACTATAGTTTAATGAACACTAATCCCCCCTGTGAGCTACACTCCAAAATCTAGTGGAAAGCATTCCCAGAAGAGCGGAGCTTAATAGTGAAGGTGAACTAAACCTTTTTGTCATATAGTGTATTTAGAGAAAGTTTCATTATTTTTAATATATTTACTGTATTATTAGTGAAGCCTGATGTACATATAGATTTTTTTGATGAGCTATCTACAGATCACAGCAGCAAGGAAAAGCTCCATGAGGAGCCCTTGGTTAGAACCAGAGTGAAAAGGAAAGCTATCCTGATCTGATTGACAGTGAGATTAGAAGTCATTATTCTTGGACAAGTGTAGAATAAATAGGCTTAGCCATTCCACAGTATCCAGGGGCCTGAAGACCTGGGTGTATTCTTATGGGATGGTCTAGATCAAGAGGAAGTCACAACTGCTAAAGCTCAGAGCAGAATGGGAATCAGGCAGGTCTGGATGATGACTGGAGCAGGGTTGGGGATGACTGGAGTGTGTCAGGATCTGGAAGCAGAGTTTTATTTATTAGTGTAAACTTTCATGTCAAATTCCAGGAATCTTGCAGTTTCAGAGGTACGTGATGGGGAAACAAACATGGGTGAGCATACAGTAGTACTGGACTAAACCATACTGCAAAAGCACTGATAATCTGGTTGATTACGTGGAAATATAATCAGGCTGTAATGTGCAGTGGAACCTTGGTTTACAAGTGCTCCCCATGAGAAATTTGCCTCGGAATACAAAGCATTTTCATCATAAAAGCAAACTACCTGAGCCGAACCAAATGGCAGCAAAATTATGCTGAGAGCCGTTTGAAACTTGTTTACAGGAAAACCAAGCGAAAGTTTTTTTTTTTAATTTCATTTTGTTCAAGATTTATTGAAACCGCAGCACCGTGGGTCCCAAGAATGCTAGCAAGGACTTTAGCAAGAAGAAAAGGGAGTCACTTTCAGTTTTATTTTTACAGTAAATCAGCATGTGCCAAAAGGAATCATAAATTAAGGTTAAGTGAGGTTTAACGTCTCTTTATTTTATATTTTACTATATTTACATGTATTTTCTAAATGTTTTGATAATTTTTATATATGCAGATAAATATGACTATAATGTTGGAAATTGGTAATATGGAACAAATTATCTGCATTTACATTATTTCCTATAGGAAAATGCATGTTGCATTATGAATTTTTGCCTTAAGAACTCGCCTCCAGAATGGATTCAATTTGTATGCCGAGGTACCGCTGCACACCCATCAGCCATAATGCTAACACCACTACAAGATGAATTGACTATCAATCATACACCAATAAACTGGTGACAGGTTCATGGACAAACAAGACTCGCCCATGCATGTGGGGACCAATGGGCCCTTCTGATCCCACAGAAAAGCTAAAATTGATGAAAATTCTGGCCACGATGAAATGGGACAAGGACACCCAATGCTCCACAGGATTGTCCACCCACCCAGCCACTAAACTCCCCATGGAATTCCAATCCCACGGAGCACCCACACTATGTGCTGGACAAACAAGTCCAATCCACAGACGCCCCACCCCAAAACCTACAGCACCCAAAGGATCCGCCGCCAATGTCCAGGTGCCAGACACCACAGCACACCTCCAGGGGTCCTAAAAAGCCCTAACCTGAGGGAGCAGAGACACCCAGCTGGCACAAGGGGAAGCCAACATCTAAGTGGTTTTAATGCTAATGGTCTTTCATTGCACACACACACACACACACACACACACACACACACACACACACACACACACACACACACACACACACACACA
>JAQQZT010000036.1:6172359-6184939 GCA_030068275.1 Clarias platycephalus | reverse complement strand
GGATGGATGGATGGATGGATGGATGGATGGATGGATGGATGGATGGATGGATGGATGGATGGATGGATGGATGGATCTCATGTTGGATATACAGTATATCTGATATCCTTTCCCTAAGCTTGAATGAAAACATTGTGATCAAAATTCATGAAACTTTTTCCCTCTATGATGTGTTGGTTGCTCACTGACGTCAGTCAGCTTCAGCGACACGGGTATTTCATAGCAGTGCTACCAACACCTGCTTAAACAGCTAAAGCAAGACGTCTGGCTTTCTTTCTTAATCCGAACCTCAACAAATACAGCTGATTAACTGCTTGCCGTCCTCCAGAGCAAAATCCCAAGCATAAGTTTGCTAAAATCACAACCATTGTTTGAAATGAATGAGTGGTTGCACAAATACGTCATGTTTTAAACCAGATGGTGAGAGCAATGACGTATCGATGTGCGCATGTGTGCCGTTTCAGAGGACAGACATGTGCACATTAGAGACAGATAAAAGTCACTTGTAATTATGAATGTGAACAATAGTGATGTTCAAATCCAATCTGACAAAAAAACTTAATTGAACAAGAAAGAAATCACAACATTTCAACAGACAGACAGACAGACAGACAGATAGATAGATAGATAGATAGATAGATAGATAGACTTATTATTATGATGATAAATTTAACTGTTAGTTACAGTAACACAGACCTGATTTGATATAAATATCTGTGTAAATATATCCAACATCTGAAATAGTCTGGAAATGTAGCCTTATTTTTTATAACTGTACAATTCCTAAGAAAGTCATAACTCATGAAATGGCCTGTATTACCATAATGGGGGGAAAATGGATACACTGACCTCTGCACAATCCACTGCACAGACAGAGAATTCCTGCTGTGCTCGTTTTTCATCCTAATAATAAATCAGTGGCTTAAATCATCCTTAAAGCTTCAAAAGCCTAAAGAATGATCTGGACATGGCTTTCCTTTTTTTTTAAGGAATTTAAAAACAGGATAAGACAGGATAAGTCGAATTCATTGAAAAAGTATTTTACTTCTCGGCCTAAACAAACCTGTGGCACTTTTGCATGCAGTAAATTTTGATGGTAAATACACGCATTAATAATGATTCCACTAAGGCCTCAAAGTAGCATATCTTGTCTATCATTTTTCTCTGTGGATCACCACAGTTGCTTATTGTCGGTCCTTTAAGAGATGTGTAATTAGTAATTTACATTAGAGAAACCAAGAGAAGACTGGCTAACTGTTTTGCCACTCTTTATAAACTGTGGTGAGTAGCAAAGTGTTTTAAAAACGCAAACCCTTTGCCAGTTGGCTTACAGAAACAGAAGACCAGATTGGGTTACACTCCTATCAGCAAGAACATGAATCTGAGGCTAGGAAGATTGAATAAACATCTGCACGTCTGATTACTCTCTACTTCTGCTGCTACATGCAGATGGCAGAATCAAAAGTTGGCATCGACAGGATAAATCCATGGACACCACCTACTTTTTGCCTTTTTGGTATGATAATAAAAGTAGCTCCATGAACATAATGGAGTTTTTCAGTGACCTTCCCAGTCGCTATATTAACAATATGAGCATAATACAATTACGTAAAAGCAATAAGGTCAACATGGGATAGAAATATATATATAAAAATCCAAGCATGGTTCCTTGGATATATACCGTGGAATCGCTGCAACAGAAAATTCACGCTGTGCCTACTGTGTTCCTAATAAATTGGCCAGCCCAGAGTAGAACATTTGAACATGTAAAAAGTCTTGTGAAATGACTAATTAACCTAATATGATATTTTAGCTATATACTTAAGCTTCCCATTACATCAAGATGTTACCCTATAGCACATTATACTGTAGATTCTCCAACTTGACATTTTATGTATTTACAGAATCATAATAAAAACCGCTCAAGGGCGAAGGATAGAATAATAAACCCCACTTTAATCTTTAATGTAATGAGTAGCTTGGGAGGAACCACAGTTCATAGTTGTAAATTGCAAAGAAATATCTTATAATAGATTGTGTTGCTTTTAATTAACTTCTGAAAGGTTCATAATTAACAATCTGCACCAGAGACGAGATAACAAATGAACTTGCTTATCACACATAATTTTTTTTTATTATTATTATTCTTTTATTTTTTTTTTATCTCATTACATGGAAGCTAAAAGAGACTGCCAATAATAGATTATGCTGCTTTTGAAGCATTTCTTAGCACTTTATGATTAATGATCTACATTAGTGCTAACTAAATATGCTGCTTAAGGTATATAGAAATGTTCCTTTTAAACAAAGTGCGTGTGTGTGTTTGTGTGTGTATCACCTGAAAAATTGAACAGCAAATAATGAGAAAGGAATTGTAAAATAAGAACGCTAAAAAAAAAAAGTCCAAGAATGGCATCGTTGGTTTTTTGGCACACCTCAGGTCTCTTTCATTCTCTCTCTCTCTCTGCTTGTGATGAAGTGATAATTAAAGTAGTTAAATGGGTAGCTGTGATAGGACTGTGTAAATGAAACACCCTGCTCTCAGCTCTAACACACACACACACACATACACACACACACACACACACACACACACACACACAGGAGGTAACAGGCAGTCCTGTTGAATAATCTACATTTTGCTCATATTCAAATATACACCCAGTGTCCACTTTAATAGGTATAACTGTACATATGTGCGTTTATCTAATCAGCCTATCATGTGGCAGCAGCATGATACAAGAAAAAAAAAATCATGCGAGTCAAAATCTGGTTAATATTTAATATTTCACATTCAACTTTTCAAATTGAATGTGAAATTTAAATCAAACATCAAACTGAAGAAAAAGGTTGATCTCCGTTATTTTAACCGTGGCATTGTTGTTGGTCCCAGATGGACTAGTATGAGTATTTCATAACCTGCTGATCTCCTTACTGGGATTCATAACCTGCTGATCTCCTTACAGGGATTCATAACCTGCTGATCTCCTCCTGGGATTCTCACTCAAAATGATCTCTAGAGATTGCATAGGCTGGTGGGAAAAATAAAAAGATATCAGAGGAGAATGTACTGTCACTTTTACTTTATAGTAACTAATATCACTCTTTGCAAAAGTTCTGAGAAGAAACGCATCTCAGAAAAGCGTGCACCAAACTTGGGTGAATGGGCTACATCAGATTCCACCCCTTCCAGCCAAGAACAGGAATCTAAGGCTATCATGGGCACAGATTCACCCATAGTGGGCAGTTGAAAACTGGAAAAAATGTCCAGTTTGGGTGAGAAAAAAAATGTTGCACATTTCAGTTGCACAAGATTTCATTCAAACACATTGAGCTTTGATTACAGCACACAATGTGGTGTCCAGTTCATGTGTGAAAATTATTGCCCATGCTCCCAGAGCCACTCTTTTTACATTTGGAGTCCTGGAATGTGCCCGTGCCATCGGGGAAGAACAACTCCACAAATGTGGTAACCTGCACATTCAAGTCATCAGCTGACTTTATTTTCCATGTTAGTTGTTTAATCTTTGCTTTATAAATTTGCTAATAAAAATCTGACTATTTTGTTAGTAGGGGGTGCAAACTTTTGCCACTCCACTGTATCATGTAAAAATGTGTTATTTTAGTCTATTTTTTTTGTCATTCCTCATAAGGAATGATATTCACATGCACGTGCATACACACACACACACACATACACACACACATACACACAGTGGTCAATAATGTGTCATTCTGCTATCCGTTAGCTTCTCTGGAGATGAAACCTTTTCTCTTCACCTCTTGTCCTCTTTACAGTATCTGTACCACAACAACATTGGCACACACATACACAAGCACACACACACACACATACACAGTCCCTTCTGTCCCTCTGGCTCTGGCTTCTTACCCAGAATGCCATTTCCTATGCCCGATATGATCAGCACTGAGGCCCCGGAGCACTCCGTGTTCTTTTCCCATGATTCCCAGGTGGCACAGTGGGCACGCCTACCGAGCCAGGATTCTCACAGCATGGCTAATGAGAATTTACATGCTTTTATAATCAAATTACACAAGCATAAATACTCACTCAAATCTGCCTCATTAAGGCACTTATTTAATATCAGAGAAGAATTTTCTTTATTTATGAATTCATGAATTATTCTGGTTTACATTAGTAGCGTGATGTAATCGGTGCATAAAAATGGGTAGCATTAACATTTCTGCTGAAAAATCACATCTAAGCTAGATAAGAAGCAACTCTGGAAGGGCTCTGGAATTAGCATTCCGTGTGTGTGTGTGTGTGTGTGTGTGTGAAGGTGTCGAAGGTAAATAGGGGAAAATAGAAAGAATAATTCGCAGTGGAGTTTTAAAGAGGCGAAGCTCTTTGTTCTGTCCCCTATTTCCTATTTTCTTTTCCTTCGTCTCTCTGATGTGACAGTTCGGTCTTACTTGAGCGGATTTTACCAAGTCACACTTCGCTGTAGCTCCGAGTGTTCCCATGACAACCAAAACATTGTCCACGTCCACCGGAATCAGAGTCAAACACTCAGCACGGCAACCTTAGGAGTTTCTAGTTCCCTAGCTGCTAGACAGGAGCTTGCGTGTGTATTCATGCGCGTGATTTCCAGACATCTCAATCAGGTACACAAATCCCAGTCTTAATTAACGACGGTTTAATCAGAGCCGTTCTGCTGAAACTGTGGAACAAAAGCGAATGGAGACGTGCCATTGTCTAACATTAAATTGTACGTCTATGGAGAATATATTTACATGGACTCATTTTATCCACTCGATTGAGGCAGGATGCAGTCTGCACATGCAGTTAAACAGCTAATGGCTAGATTAAGTAAATCCTGTAGTGACTTTACTACAGTCTTAAAGACAGGATCTTTTATGCATGGCACAAGTGGCCATTCACAGGACAAGTGGAGGAGAACATTGTTTTTCACTTGCTTGAATTTTGTTGGTTGCAATATAACATTCCATCAACCCATCTAGGATCCTCTGTTGTCCAACTAGGAACTGCTGAGGCCAATGGTGAAAATTGTATTTATTGTGTTAGGACCTCCGGTCAACATTCAAGCATACATTCACACACTTCGAGCAATTTGGGAACGACAATTAGCCTAATCTGCATGTCATTGGGCTGGACTGGAATTGCATTGGACTGGAAGGAAACCCACCAAGCATGGGAAGAACATGCACACAGACCCTGAGGCAGGAATCAAACATGGACCCTAGAGGTGCAAAGTGACAATGTTAATCACAAAGCCATTATGCCACCTACAGTATATAACTTTATAGGTGTAACAAGATCTGACATGATTAATCATGGATTAATTTTTGTTTTTCACAACAGGTTGCATTTCCAACAGGGCTGTATATACAGTACTAGTATCCACTGGACATTAGAAACTAAAATAATGTTAAACTGTTGTCATACATTCATTTATCCATTTGATACGACTGGCCAAAGAAGCCACTGTTTTAGAAAGGAGTAAAATATTGGGCCTACATCCAGCAAGGAAAATATCACAATAAATAGAATCGGCTTAAGAACTGCCCCATGCATTATTAAACCCCTGGAAGGATAGTGCTGAACCGTCAACTTTCTGGAAAGAACAAAACAATACAATAAACAACCATGGTTAAGATCACTTCAATGCTTGTGGTTTACAGTATAAATTGCATTGTGAAAGATTCAATAGCAAAATTCATAGCTGTGTTTCATAGTGAAATGAAAAGCATCTGCACGTGTACAACGTGATGAGAACGCACAGGATTGGGACTAAACAGCTGTATGATCATAAGAACCACTTACTAGTGAGGCTGTAAAGAAAAAAAAAAAGACATTTGAAAGAATAACATACAGTAAATATTAGACTTTGGAGCAATGAAAAAAAAAAAAAAAGGGTCATGTGGTCTGACTGAACCTATTCCAGAGTGGTGGGTACATCAGGGTAAGAAGGGAAGTGAACCAATCATGTGCCCACTGTACAAGGCAGTGTTATGATCTGGGGTTGCTTCAGGTGCTCAGGTCTAGGCTTACTGTAGCAACGCTATGTGGCAATAAAATGAAGTCAGCTGACGACCTGAATGTACTGAATCACCAGAATATCACATCTATGGAGTTTTTCCTTTCCTGATGGCACGAGCATATTCCAGGACTCACATTGTGAAAGAGTGTTTGTGGGAGTGTGAGGAATCATTTTCACACATGAACTGGCCACCACATTGTGTGCTGTAATCAAAGCTAAAGGTGGTTGCAAGATACACTGTAGTATATTTGAGACGGTAGTAGATTATGAAACCCACTCGGAACAATCAACCATCTATATGCTCGTTTAATAAATAATAAAAAGGCAGTAAAGGCTGTTACTTAGCAGGTACTGTAGTGTTAGAGAAGTAGCAGAAAATACAGTACATGTAACCTTAATTGATAATAATATAGATGTAATTGACTGCTGATGGAAAACTCAGAAAGTTCAGTTTGTTCTCAAACACTGAAAATTATGCTGACATACTTAAATTCTGATCTGATTTTTACTCATCCACAACATTTACTTGAGTGAATGAACACTGAATATGAATGTCTGGTGCTTGGGTGCATTCACTGAAACAAGGAATGCATCCTCTCTCATGTTATTGCTCCTACATTATATCCATCAATATTTGTCTTTTTTTTTAATGCTTATAGCTTTTAAAAAGCAGATCAAAATCCAAGGACATGTTTTGGTTTTTCAAGGGTGAAGTTAAACTGACTTGATCAACACTGATCAACACTGAGTAACATGTAAGAAGATTTGCAAAGATTCAGCGGTGGAGGTACAGTATAACTGTGTGTTTGTGTGTGAGTGTGCGAAATCGGATGAAATCCAACCACACATCATTTGTTTATATCAAACTGGATTCAACACCTATCTCTCCCACCACTCCCCCCCTTTTTCAATGCATATGGGACATGGGTCCACTGTCTAATCGCTCACATATCAGCCTAGCATAGTCATTACAAGCCATTAAAACAAGGTGAAATGGAAATCGGCTTTCCTGGAATGCCAGCTCTATTAGCTGATGGCCGAATGGCTGATGCGAGCAGGCGCATGTAGCATGTCATCACTCCTCGATGTAGTGTGTCATCACTTTCCACACAGCTACTCTCCACTGCAGCGTGCTTATTAATGTTTCAGAGCACGAGCCGGGCGCCTTGACAGAGACGTGGATGGTTCGTTGTCTGTACGGAGAGCTAATGCACACGGCGGTGAAAGATGTTCTTCGGATGTTTGATAGAGCTTCGTCAGCTTCTTGAAGATGTTATAAAACAACAGTGTGTCCCTTAGAGTAAGAAATGGCCATGCACTGAGAGAGAATGCGTGTCTAGTTGGTGTTTGCAATGTTTCACAGCACACCTGATGAGAAAAGATATTGCTCATGCTCGGGGAAATTTTCCTTGGTCTGAGAAAAGAAAAGGCTGTATGTGAAAGAAAAAAGACAGAAAGGAGAGAGAGAGAGAGAGGGAAAGAGAGGGAGAGAGAGAGAGAGAGAGAGAGAGAGAGGGAAAGAGAGGGAGAGAGAGAGGGAGAAAGAGAGAGACTCTAATGGCTGCCTCGCTATAATCGGTCAGCAGTCTTGGGAGGGCCATAAAAACACCCATAAAAGTAATAATGGCTTCACTGAGGACAAATGAAAAGAGAAGTGAAATCGATGCAGGGAGGACGGAGGAAAGAATAACTCCTGTCTCGCCTCCGTTCGACAGCTGCTGGCGACAACCTTAAAGTACAGACGTTGAAGAAAAAGGGAATTTCTTCATAGATTAGATCGATTAAGCAGCATAAATAAATTAAATATAGATTAAACAACACAGCGTGTCTGTTTTCTAGAGATAAATTTTGACTTTTTTTTTTTAATCAAAGTGTAGGACTTTTAGTTTGGTGACAATCAAAAAGAGAAAGTTGAATACATTTACAACATGCTAATGTACTTCGGTGAGGTACAGGGTGTAGCTGAGAGAGCATGGCTGCCGCATACTGTAGCTCAAGGATGGCTAGTTTGATCTGGCTCCGAGTTTTGGATGTTATATATGTGTCCTGTTTACGATCCAGTTTTCCGCCGACCTCTAAAAACATGACAGTAGGTTGACTGGCCAGGCTCAATACAATGTCTGGCTGTTTATATGGTAGGTTCGACATCCAGTGCAATCCAGACCAGGATAAAGAACTTACCCAAGATAAAGGTTACTAGCACCTCAGAATATTGTATGACGAATGTTTACAGTATGTTTTAATGCATAGAACTCTTTTTTTATAACTGATTTAGTGTATTTAGCTTATTATTTTCTTTTCCATTTTCTTTTATTTAACTACTGCATTTAACTTATTTCACTTTTACATCCTCCTAAATTCGGCATATGAACACCCACCTCACAAATTTTCTCCTTAAGCACTGAAATTTTGCAAGAAATTAGCCTCGGCATGCAAAGCATTTTCAGAATACGAGTGACCGAACGGAACGGAACGGAACGGAACCAAATGCTGTCGGGTATGTCTGGGAGTCTATTTAAAAGTTGTTTGCATCAGTGGAAAGCCAGTGGAAGCGAGTTTACATATTCTTTTGTTTGTGTTTTTTGCATTTTGTTCAAGATTTAGTGAAGACAAAGCACCGCAGGTCCCAAGAAGATTAACAAGGACGGTAGCAAGAGGAAAAGAGAGCCAATTTTAGTTTCGGTTTTGAAGCAACCATTGCCAAGAGGAATCATAAATTAAGGTTAGGTGAGGTTTAGTGTCTATTTATTTCATGTTTTACTTCATTTACATGTCTTTTCAAAATGTTTTGACTGTTTTGAAAAGACACTACTGTAATTATAGTGTTGGAAATTGGTAATATTGGTAAAATTCTCTGGCTGGCCGAAACTGATTATCTGCATTTTCATTATTTCCTATAGGAAATATGATTTTTTTTTTATCATCATCAAAAAGCATGATTTATGCTGACATATTGAACGTTTCAAACCGTAAAATGTAGCAGTTTTGCCCAAATGACAACCCATGTTGATAAAGAGAAGACATAAGTTCATTAATAATTCCACAAGCCTTGTTCGATTCTGCTTTCAGATGATTCACAAAGATCATTCATGTTTTAAATTAAATATAATAATTAAATAATGCATAATAATTAAAGTTATTTAACAATTTATATATTCAATATTCAATTCATATATTCAAAGATTCCATAGACTGTCGGCAATCGACTATCTGCAACTGCTTCTAATTTGTTTTTGATTCCTTACGCAGGAAGCTGCTGTTAAATAATTAAATGTTAGAATGTCAAAAAAAAAAAAAAAAACTTTAAAAGATGGAACATGCATTTAAATGGGGGAAAAGAATCCTAAAACTTTTCACACGCACGCAAATACTGATGTTCTTAAAATATTGATACAGTTCACACACGCGTTCACACTCGAAAGTCAGGTGCAATGTCAAGCTAAATGGGGAATTTTAGACAGATAGTCTCATTAACACTTAAAAAACATTTGCATAAAGGAAAAACCTGCTAATTCATAATGAGAAGCAAAAGTAGAGTTTTAGAAAGTTTTGGATTGACAAGCTAGCCCTTACTGCACTTTTTATACCTAGTGCAATGTTGATAGGTGTAATTATCATCACTGTCACGAATATTATCGCTCATGTTACTATCTGTGGTTTCACTGTAAGCAGATGGTGAAGACAAAGCAGCTATTTCACAGGATGGTAATAATAAATCCTTGAAAAAAGTGATACATGATCATATGTTATATTTGGTCATATTCGAAATTCTTGATAACATCTTCGTGTCGTCACCCTTTGACGTTTATTCATATTTTCCAGGCTAACCCATTTTGCATGTCCCTATCAGACAGTTATAAAATAATATAGATGTTTATTAAGGGTTGTTTATATTCATTGGGTTTAATTGCTCATCGTGTTATCCTAGAATTAAGTTAGCTGATCAAGTTTAATACGGTGGATCGGCAGCTAGCCGTCTGTCTGGGAATAAGATGATGGAATACGTCTCAAGGCAATGAAGAGATAGCACTAATATTTCATTCGAGCTCATTTGTGTAATTGAGAGTTGAGGAATGCTTACACAGTATTGTCAGCGTTTACTCTGGCACAAATCTGTTGTTTATTCAAAAGACACTGACTGCACTGCGGGCCGTACTTGAAGTCGGTGAATTAAGTTTTAAAAAATGACATAAAATTTTAGAATTGAACCATAATTGCTTAAAAATGCTATTAATGTAGCAATGAATGAATGAGTTAATACAATATGTTATTTCCAAACGATCCATGCACGAGTGAGGCCAAAACTGTATTTGAGCATAAAACTAAGAAGACAGAACTGAAATTGTCAGACGAACTGGGCTGGAAATGGTACTACTCTATGGGGCAGTCTAGTGGCAAAGCATTCACCTTAGTGTCAGGAGATTGCAAGATATAAATCTGGACTATGACACAGCCATCCATGTGTAGGAATCCCACAGAACTAAAAATTGAGCTTAGAGAACAAAATTGGCTCTCTGGGAGGGAGGGACAGCATTACTGTCTGTCCTGTCAATCAAAGGAAGACTAGTCAGTTGCAGGTGTCTGTGAGCTTAAGTATGTGGAACAAGACAGATATCACATTTCTTAAAATGTCTTATGCTAGTCTTTAGATACCTTGTAGGGAGCATGCATTCACCTTCAACCCTGACTAGGATTTACTCACCTCTGACTAGCCTATACCCATCTCTGACAAGCCTATACCCACCCATGATTAGCATTAACTCACCTCTGCCTATCATTAACTCACCTCTGACTAGCATGTACCCACCCCTAACTAGCATTAACTCAATTCTGTCTACCATTTCCTCACCTCTGACTAGCATGTACCCACCCCTGACTAGAGTTTACCCTCTCCTAGCATTTACTCACCTCTGACTAACAAGTACCCACTCCTGACTGGCGTTTACCCACCCCCTGACTAGCGTGTACCCACCTCTGACTAGTAATTACCCAATCCTAGCAGTTACTCACCTCTGACTAGCATTTACCCACCCCTGACTAGCATTAACTCACCTCTGACTAGCATGTACCCAGTCCTGACTAGCGTTTACCCACCCCTGACTAGCATTAACTCACAACTGCCTAGGATTTACTCACCTCTGACTAGCATGTAACCACCCCTGACTAGCATTAACTCACTTCTGACTAGCATGTACCCACCCCTGACTGGCATTAACTCACTTCTGACTACCATTTCCTCACCTCTGACTAGCATTTACTCACCTCTGATTAGTATGTACCCACCCCTGACTAGAGTTTACCCTCTCCTAGCATTTACTCACATCTGACTAACAAGTACCCACTCCTGACTAGCATGTACCCACCTCTGACTAGTAATTACCCAATCCTAGCAGTTATTCACTTCTGACTAGCATTTCCTCACCTCTGACTAGCATTAACTCACAACTGCCTAGCATTTACTCAACTCTGACTAGCATGTAACCACCCCTGACTAGCATTAACTCACCTCTAGCATTTACTCACCTCTGACTAGCATTAACTCACAACTGCCTAGCATTTACTCACCTCTGACTAGCATGTAACCACCCCTGACTAGCATTAACTCACATCTGACTAACAAGTACCCACTCCTGACTTGCATGTACCCACCTCTGACTAGTAATTACCCAATCCTAGCAGTTATTCACTTCTGACTAGCATTAACTCACAACTGCCTAGCATTTACTCAACTCTGACTAGCATGTAACCACCTCTGACTAGCATTAAATCACCTCTAGCATTTACTCACGTCTGACTAGCAAGTACCCACTCCTGACTAGCGTTTACTCACTCCTGACTAGCATGGACCCACTCCTGACTAGCGTTTACCCACTCCTGACTAGCATGGACCCACTCCTAGCATTTACTCACCTCTGACTAACATTTATCCACAGCTCACTAGTGTTTACCTGCCCCTGACTAGTAATTACCCAATTCTAGCATTTACTCACCTCTGACTAGCATGTACCAACCCCTGACTAGCATATACTCACCTCTGACCAGCCTTTGCCCACCTACTGTATGCACCTCTGCCTAGTGTTTACTCAACTCTGACTCTCATTAACGCAGCCCTTTATAGGGCACTCACTGAAATGCAGTGGTACTGTACCTTGACATACAAATTTAATCCATTCCAGAGAAATGTAAAATAGTAAATAAATGTAAAATATTAAAATGTAAAATATTAAATAAATAGACAATAAACCTACCTTAACCTTAATTTATGATTCTTCTTGGGACCAGTTGCTGTAAAAACAGAACTGAAATTGCCTCTCTTTTCTTCTTGTTACCATAACATTCTTGGGACTCCATAGTCATATGTCATCACTAAATCATGCACATAATGAAAAAAATAAAATAAAATTAATTAATTAAACACAAAAAAAAATGCTAAGCATGCCGAGACAAATTTCGTGCAAAATTTCAGTATGGTATTTTCTTCAAATACAGTGGTGTGAAAAACTATTTGCCCCCCTCCTGATTTCTTATTCTTTTGCATGTTTGTCACACAAAATGTT
>JAQQZT010000036.1:6103485-6115030 GCA_030068275.1 Clarias platycephalus | reverse complement strand
TCAATGCCACGTAGAATTAAGGCAGTTCTGAAGGCGAAAGGGGGTCAAACACCGTATTAGTATGGTGTTCCTAATAAACCTTTAGGGGAGTATATATACATATATATATATATATATATATACTGTGTGTGTGCGTGTGGACATGAGGAAAAAGTATGACACATCTGCTAAGACCTCGAGATAATTCATCATGATGAAATTGCTTCACACACACTGTAAAATCCTGTGGCATGCTTTCTCTCTCTCTCTCTCTCTCTCTCAATATAATGCTGAGAAGAGCAGAAATTTGCCCTGAGTGGATAACTTTGAACTACTGCATTCCATGAAGAAAACTCTAACAAACTTGAATAAAAACAAACAATAAAAAAACACTATGACAGGACGGTGTCAGTATATAATGGTAAAGCTGGAAAGTTAAGGGCAGCTTAAGAACAAATGCCAGAAACTGAGCTCTATGACTGATGAGTGTATACACACAGAGACGGAAAGAATACACTCATATGTTATTACTAGAGCCAAGCAGTGTGTACTTGTTCATCAGCTTTCAAGTATCAACAGGAGGAGAAAAAAGCCATACTGCATGCATTACAGGCCAAGTAGCATCAGGAAGATGTGTTCGGGGTTGACAAATGTGGTGTGGTTTCCTTTTATTTTTTTTTCTTAAGATTAATGGTTCTGTATTTAAAGTAGTCACACATAAAAACTAATAGTTTGGTTTCCTCTTTTTTTATTTTTATTTTTTATTATTACGATGCTGAAACGTGAGCCCTGAGTATGAAGCGAGTGTTAATGTTGATCCCATACTGAGTTAGTTAAAAAAAAAAAAGTATACATGCTTTTTCTTTTTTTTTTCTCCCCCAGATGTAGTTCAAGCAACAGTCAGAAACTAACAAGGGAAACACATGGTGTGACCACTTCTTAATTATTAAGGCTCCACCATTTATTTATTTACAGCCAAAAGATCCCACAGTCCCACCTTGGTGTTTTCTTTGGGCTCAAAAGACTGAGGCTTGAGCATTCACAGGTCATGGTTCACAGAGGAAAAAGTCAGTGTAAAGTGAAACATTCACTTTATAGAAAGAAAAAAAAATCATCTTTAGAATCCCATGTCTTTTTCCTCTTCAGTAAACTGACTTTTCCACCAGGTGGATTTTGTTCACATTTGGTCTGTTTCTGGGGAAAAAAAGCAGAATATTTTTTAGGCGTTTTCAATATCTGGGAGTATATCAAAGCATCCTACCATGTTATCTTTATGGAAATTTTGAAAGTTCTCATTCATCATTAGCTCTCATGCATTGTATATCAATGAACAACAATCTGTTTTGAATAAATAGATGGATGTATAGTTAGACATACATAGATAGACAGCCAGCCAGATAGATAGATAGACAGCCAGCCAGCCAGCCAGCCAGACAGACAGACAGACAGACAGACAGACAGACAGATAGATAGATAGATAGATAGATAGATAGATAGATAGATAGATAGATAGATAGATAGGAAGATAGGAAGATAGATAGGAAGATAAAACTTTTAAACATGGTACTTGGATACTATGAAAGTTTGAAAGAAAGTGGGGAGGTGCCAGTTAAAATTAGACTGCACCTAGTACTACTCTTTATGGGCTTCTTATATTTATTCCTGTTTTGTTTTTTTTTTTGGTCCACTTTCATGTTGACAGTAGTTTACAGACTCCCATTTCCCTGTCATCACCGTCATCCCCTGCACTTTCGTTTTTTCTTTTAGTTTACTTAATCTGCCTATTTATAGGAGGAGCCTGAGAGCATAGAGCCCTAAGAGGAGCCTGAGAGCACAGAGTCTCATGAGGAAACCTACATCACAGCTTTGCTCCAAGCCAAAGTGCCTGCTCAGCATCCTGTCAAGGTCAATCAGGTGTCCCCCCTGTTCAATGCATTGAGAGGCCTGAATTATGCCAAGATGTTCCTGAGTCATGCAAGGATATGCACAAATCATGAACCATGCCCTGCTCTGCCTGAAATATGCCGTGTTCTGCCTATGTCATACTACAGTATGTAAGTCCCAGCTAGGCTGTTCACTATCCGAATCAAGTCTAGCTTTTTTGCACCCTTAGCTAGCTTTGAGAACAGTGTCCTTATAACTCCACCAGGTGTCAAGGATTTGGTGCTCACCCTGCCACTTAGCTTCAAGAGCATCACACTGGTGGCATTGCCGAGCTTCAGGGACACCTTGCTGGTCCCATTTTTTGGATTTGAGGACCCCGTGCTAGCACCTCCTCCTGGTTTTGAAAACATTATGCTCACTGGCTGGCACCTCTGCCTGGCTTTTAGGGATGCCATGCTGGTGCCACCAGTGGCTCCAAGGATGCTGTGCCAGAATCAAGCATTTCTCTTATTCCTGCTCGATGTCTGAGCCAAACTTTGACCCATTGCCTGTGCAGAGCTCCAGCCCTGTGCCCATGTAAAGCTTTGGCTATGTGACAAGTCCCAGCTTCTTGCCAAGCTCAAGCCTTGTGCCTATGCCAAGCCTTGTGCCGATGCCAAGTCCCAGCCACATGCCCATGCCCAGCTCAGGCAAAGTCTCTATGCCAAGCTCTGACCTAACACCAATTCTACCCTCCTACCTGGTCCTCATGTTTGATTAAAATCCAAGGCTTGTACAGTCACCAAGCCTAATGTTGAAATCTGCCCCATCCACTCACAGAGTAACCAACATGGGAGGGTGGAGCGGCTAGTTAGCATTTACTTGATGATTGTTCTTAGTCCAGCCATCATCATGGTTTTCATGTTGCTGTTGGTATTTGTATCCAGCCTCAACTACCTTCGTGACACTACTATTAATAGTGACTGCATGGTGACTGAATAAAAAGACTCATTGCTATAGGTAAGAATGAGCACTGCATTCATAAAAGTGCTTCTCTGTTTATTTATACTGGCTAACAGTTTGCAGTGTCCTTTCTTTACAAACTGTCTCCATTACAAGTGCCCTGGTAATCCAGTCTCCATGAGACGAACGTTTCATTCATCTCCATCACCTGGAGTTTCTCCTTAACAAGACAAGTTGCACAAGCAGTACAAGCATTAGAGAAATCAAAAACCATAATATTCACTGTGCTGCCTGATGTGTCCAGGTATGAAGATGCCCTGTTTAGCAGACAAATCACCGCATCATTCACACCTAATTTGATTATATCAGAGATACTGTAGTGGATCTTCATTATAGGTGATGCTTAAGACTTAGGACCTGCTGCACTGGGACCTGATGTGAAGTTTTCCATCTGATAGGAACCCAGGAACTTCAGCTCAGATTGATGACACACTGTAGAGTCACGAGATTGTGAGTCTGGCTCTTATCAAACTGTTAGAGGAATTGACTCATCTCATTTGTCCATTCACTGCTGCCCTCAGTTGATTTGATGCTACACTGGTCGATGTCCTTCAGGGCTTTTCCAATATCATAGAGGTTTTTCTAGATTACTAATCAGATGAGAGGAGATTTGGGAAGCTTTTAAAGTCTCTTTGCTCCCAGTGTTACATTTACATTTTACGGCATTTGACGGACACTCTTATACAGAACCACTGACATCTGTATCTCATTACATAGCAGTTGAGGGTTAAGGCTTGCTTTAAGGCCAAACAATGGCAACTGGGTGCTGGTTGGGTTTGAACCTGGGATCTTCCGATCAGTAGCCCAATACATTGACAGATGATCTACCCCTGCCCCTGGGTGCCATATCATGGCTGACCATGTGCTCCGGCGCCAACTTTCTAAGAAAACTAAATACGTGAAGAAAATAATTTCACTGTGCTGTTGTGTAAATATGAGAAATAAAAGCTTTTCCTTCTTCTCTATCGTATGAGGTTGTCTCCAAGTGGGAAATCACTCTGGACAGCTGACCAAGCAGCAGTTTCTGATAAAGGAGTTAGGAATTTGACTTCAAGCAGGCACACTGCCAGTATCCGAGTTGAACTATTAACTCTAACCTCTGTCTGTTTTATTGTTGCAGAACATGTGCATATCTACTATGATCTCAGCAAGAGCAGACTCGACTGATAATATAATCCACATCTCTCAAAATCCCTTCCTTATCTTTTCCAGTGGTGGCTTGGCATTTCTCACTGAACCTGCTTTCCTGTCAAGTTGTTCCATATAGCATGAGGGCCACAAACATGGGAGGGCAAAGGCTAACCAGCATCAGTATCTTTTAAACTTCCGTATACGTACATGAGCTCACAGCCTCTGGCAGTTCGCTAGCATCTCATGGGACATGGGAGAGAGAAAAGCCATGCATCCTATCCAGAAAGAAGGGTCAATTTTAACTTTGTCATGGGAATGCTATCACAAATAGATTAAAAATTATCCGTATTCAAACTCACAATATTCTAATATGACGATAATTAGCTAGTGGCACTATTTGAGTTACAATTTCAAATGTTATGTGAACTGAATTCGATTAGGATTCAAGGAAAGGACAAGGAAAATAAAAACGGCATCAGTTCACTACTAGCATTAGTGAACTGATGTAAGTATATATAAGTATTATATATAAGTATTAATTTTATAATTTTTTGTCAATCAGGACACAGGACATAATGCCAAAAAACACAAAGTGCAAAAAACACTTGACATTGATGAAAATATTCTATCCAACCGAACAACACAACCTGACCATTATACGATGTAAAATCTACTTAATACAAGTATATTCAAATTCCACTGAAATGAAGCCATTAAAATGAAGGTTAATACTGTACTTTTGGCCAATGCATAAGAATAAGACAAAAAAACAAAACAATTCTCTCTCATCTCTTTCTCTCTCTCTCTACACACATACACACGCATACAATACACACGGTTCCCTCAGGTGGTGAAAATGACTCCGATAAACTGAGCACTCTTAATCGGCGTGACGGCCCAGCGGATCATCGGCATCCATGCCCGCTCTCCTGAACCTTTGCCAGAGGATCCTGGCAACTCTTCAGCCAAGATGGCCGCCAGCACTGGCTCTTGCCTGATAGGAAGTGCCCAGGGGGGGGGTGACTTCTTTTGGTCCAGGCCAATCCAGATACCTCTGCGTGTTTGCTTGGTCCCAGCTGTGGATCGGATTTGTGCTTTTTTTTTTTTTTTTTTTTTTTTTTTAAATCCCTCTCTGTAAATAAGCATGCCGTTCCCTTCCCTCTTCCGTGAAGATAAACAAAAAAATGTGATCCGGGGTTTGACTGTGTTAGCGAAAGGCTGAACATATTAGCGAAGGAATTCTGACCCAGAAACTCGAAGGAGAAACTCCGGACCAAGAAAAGCACTCTTAGTGGGGTTATCAGTGGGGAAGAGAGTGGGAGGGAGATAAAGCAAGAGATATGTGAAGAGAGAGTGAGAGAAAGAGAGAGGGGGGGATCTGTGGTTGGTTTGAATGGTCAATATTGGACAAAGCAAACCAGAGGTCTCGCTTCAGGAGGCTACATAACTCAACGCTGCAGAGACTAAACAAACAGCACGGTGCCCCTAAAATCGCCCCCAAACCACACACCCACCCACCCACCCACCCACCTACACACACAGACACGCAAAAACATACAACAGGGACATAAGCTGTCCATACTGTTGTCTTCCATCTCAACTATGAGAACCTTGGAATAAATTAAAAGTGTAGAAACTTTGACCTAAAAAACAGAAAAATCTAACGAAAAATAAACGAAAATGAAAAATTATATACAGTATATATATATATATTAATGTTAACTATATGGTTTGGTGTAAGAAGATTAAGAAAACTGGTTCATCTGATATGACTTCATTAAGAGTCTAACATAAAAAAAAAGGATAGAATAGAAATCCACACACTAATTAGAAGAGGGGAAAATGACACTTTCTAAGAAAAGAACGAAAAGAAAAAAAAAAGTCCTAGTATGTAAATTTCAATGAATGTGTTGATGTATTTAAAATTGACTGATTTCTCGCTGCACACTGCAAAAAAACCTGCTATTTCAGTTACAGCCAGTTATAATGAACTCAAAACGTGTTTCATCAACACCTTCAGACGTGTTCGGGCGAACATCGTCGTGTACGCATCACTCTGTGTGTGCATTTCCAAATTGAGATGTGTGATAGCGAGGTGATGGGGCTGCAGCAAGCACGTCTGAAGCGGGTGGTGAGAAGGTAAGAGATATCGGGATTAAAAGGAGGTAGAGGAAACAAGCACTCACTTCCTTCAGGCAGATGACCTCGAACCCCAAGCCCGCTCGCTCCTCTCTTTATCAGTGTGTGGATGATGTGGATGATGAGCGCACTTCGTTCTCATCTGTTGTGTGACAGAAGGTTCTGGAAGAAGAAACAGCAAGACCACATTCTGAAAACTTCTCTAGGAAGTATATCTTCATAGTTTTATTCATTTTGTTTATAAAACTTTGACTTAGGATTTTTATAAACTGTTACAATAATATGAATCTTATTGCAGTTACAAAGTGATTATTAAGTTATCTGTTGAGCAAGAGTTATTCCACTTCTTTCATATATTTTTCACACATTCTTTTTTTTAACTATTCAGAATAGCTCATTATATTAAGAGTGAAACCAGGACCTTTGAACATGCAGAGTTAACTTTACTTCTTTATATACAGTCATGTTAAAAAGTTAGTACCCGCTCCTTTAATTCTATTAGATTGTACCGGGTCTACTGTAGGTAAATAAATAAATAAAAAAAATCATCAGCCATTGATTCGGTGATCGTTAACAGATGTGTAGACCTCTATAAAAGCAGATGTTTTGGCAGTTTGCTGGTCTGGAGCATTCAGGTGTGTGTTAACACATTGCCAAGAGGGAAAGACATACAGTAAGCAATGTTCCTAGCTAGGCAACTGTTCCTGCATATCAATCTCGAAAGGGCCATAAGACCATTTCCAAACAATTTGGAGACATTCTACAGTTTTCCCAGTAATGGAAATTCCAGCGCATTCAGCACAAGATCAGATTATCTCAGACCCTACAGGTCTCACTGAGCATGTTAAATGTTAAAATCCAGACCTCAACCCAACTGAAATGCTGTGTTGGGACCTTAAGTACCTAAAAATCTTAATGAACTGAAGCATCATTGTGAAGAATTTTTTTTTAATTAAATTAATAGAGGGGGTACTAACTTTTACACATTAATCCCCTGCTACATTAGTGCTTGGATACCATCAAGGTAGAAAACTTTCTCAGTAAACTGGAGCCATGATCAGACATCCCCTGTATAGTCCTGACCTCAGTCTAAGTGATTTCCACATGTTTGGGCCATTGAAGGAGTTCCTGGGAGGCCGGGATTTCAGACATGTTAAATGGCTTCAGCATTCAGCAAATGCAAATGCTGGGATAAGTGCATTAGCATAGCAGAGGACTATATAGAGAATAAAGGTAGTTTTTGACTCTTATAACTGCGCTGTTATTCTGCACAATCAAAAGTCCAGGTTTGACCTACTACAATACACTATTTAAGAAAATTCTATAATAAAAATTATTTTGAATCCAAGCACTTTTAGATCTTTGTGTTTTACTCAGAACTTTAAAATAACAATGCGGTTCATAGTCATCCACATAATGTTTTTTTTTGGTAATGCCCTCGCTCATTTTATCTCACGCACTCCTCCTCTTTTCTCCTCGATATATCAAACGCTTATATCAGTACTTCAGCAGGGCTCAAGAACACAGCATGAAGACCTCTATGATCAAATAATGGGATAAAAGCGCAGCACGTAGATCCTCTGGGCATTGTGTAACTAATATATATGTGTGTAGAGGTGTGGGGAGGTCGGTTTTCATTGATGTCAATTCAGTTAATGCAGTTTTTATGATCTAGATCACAAGAGAGGGGCAAGTAGCCTTACTTGGGGTGGCAGCTGAAGGTGGTGTATGTGTGTACTGTAGGTAGGTGGGTCTACACGTGTGTGTGTGTGTGTGTGTGTGTGTGTGTGTGTGTGTGTGTGTGTGTGTGTGTGTGTCTTCCCATTAGACAAGAACTACTAATATTAAAACTAATCGCTTTTACAACAGCTTTAAAACAATTACTACCTCCACTCCTCCATCCACCATAAATCAATTAATAATATTTTTAAAGCTATGTGAAACTAATCTGCCAACTATTCTGAAGCTTTTAAAATAGCACTTGTCTTTGTCATTATCATTCATGAATATGAGGATTCTCCAGAACAAAAACGGCCAAAAATCAATGACTGGAGTCTACTGTACAAGATGGCTTGACACCCCATCCAGGGCGTACCCTACCTTGTGCCCTAAGATCCTAATGACCCTATATAGTATATAGAATAATAAAAAAGTTTTGATTAGTACACCTAAGCGGCACGGTGGTGTAATAGTTAGCACTGTCGCCCTGCACCTCCTGGGTTCGGGTTCGATTCCTGTCTCTGTGTGTATGGAGTTCGCATGTTCTCCCCGTGCTTGGTGGGATTCCTCCGGGTACTCCGGTTTCTTCCCACAGTCCAAAGACATGTAGGTTAGGTTGATTGGCGTTCCCAAATTGCCTGTAGTGTGCAAATGAGTTTGTGTATGTGACATATATTTTGGTTTTTATTTTTAAGCCGCATTTGTGCGAGTTCCAGGTGATTAAGAGTATATCTGGCCTTCAAATATGGTTAAATGTCCAAACACACATACACACACAGTAAGCTAAAAGTCAAAATTCAACTATCACTTGTATTAGTTTTGTATGTATTAGAATGGCTCCAGTACATCACACTGAACTAACCAGGTATATAGACATTTAAGCGGATGAGCCTCTACAGTCTCCTGAATTTCTTGGCAAAGAAAGAAAGGTTTCTAAAGAGAGTTTTCCGATTCGTAGTTTTCTGAAGACACAGACTCTCTTCTGGAAGGCTGTATTTATTTTTTCTGGAGGTGCTGGTGTGTAGACTGGGCAGAGACTGGGGCCTTGTGCGCCATCGCGCCTTGACTGACAAGGGTGTTTTGTGACTAAATACAAGCCAGAGCGTCTTAAAACAAGAGCTCGATTAGGAAAACAGCTGACATGTCTGCCTCCACAGTGAGTGTGTGTGTGTACAGCTTTTTAATTATTATTTCATTGACTTGAGTAAAAAAGCTGAACCTGGAGACGATTTGTAGAAGACACACACACACACACACACACACACACACACACACACACACACACACACACACACACACACACAGGGACTTAATTACCTCCATGCATATTTTTGTAGCGCTGAATCTTTCCAGAAACGTGACTCGATTCATGAGGATGAAAGTTGTTTTATGAAACCAGGGTTAACGTTTAAACTAGCCTGCGTGGAAGTGTGTGTGTGTGTGTGTTGCATCTGATTATACAAGCGTCACACGGTTTAGGTCTTTTTAGTGGTAAGTGCACTAAATTGAGTGTGTGTGTGGTCTTCTTGATAGTCAAATGTGCTCGTTCTCAGCTTGGAGACTGAAGTGTAATTGTGTATAATTGTATTGGCCTATAATTGAGACATTACACAATAAAGCCAAATGTGGGTAAAGGCACATTTTATAAAGCAATTTCTGTTATTCACATTTTTTTAAAAGACATCAGCAGATGTAGTCCTTACTGTACTGTTTTGCGTCGTTTCATATTCTGTAAGGACCTCTGATTATATTGTAAGACCCAGACTGTTTTTAAAAGCTTTGAAATTAACACTTCATGTTTTTACAGCGGATAAATGGAAATGAACTGCTGACAATTACACATAAGATCTGTTTGGGGTCTCCGAGATCCTTGCAATAATTATTGGGTTAGTTTTAATCATGTGTTCTCAAAGCATTAAAATGAACTCAAAAACAACAATCCTGTAAAGTGTTACATTTCTAATTTTGAGGAGAATGAAATAAACATTTTCTGTGTGTTTGTAAAAGACTACAATGATTAGCCCATTAGTTCCACTCAACCTTCAATGCCAGTTTGTTTGATAGAGCTGCAGTGAGCAAATGAGCTAACCATCTCAAAATTGACTGGAAGTCTTTCCCTCATTCCTCATTTATTTTATTCTTGACAGGATCATGGTGGATCGAGAGACTATCCACTGGAATATTATGCACACGGTGGGAATACTTTGGGCAGGGCAGTGGTGGCTCAAAAGGTTAAGGGTCTGGGTTACTGATTGGCAGCTCAGGGGTTCAAGGGCCAGCATTGGCAAGCAATCACTGTTGGGCCCCAACTCTAGCTTCTCCAGGGGCACCATATCATGGCTGACCCTGCACTCTGATGCCAGCTTCATAACTGGGATATGCAGGGGGGAAAAAAAACTATGCTGTAAGGTACACTGATCCTCTAGGCCCTTGGGGTGTGGTTCTGCAGGGCCTCTAGGGTGTTTTATAGTGCCTAGGATCTTGGCAGTGGATCCTTTGGGTGCTTTGGGTTTTGGCCCCATCATAGGTGAGCAGTGGGTTCCCATGATCCTGGTTCCCATGATCCCAATGTTATGTGGCAGTAAAGTTATGGATGATGGTGACAAATCGTATCATTATCATTTATCACAGAGTACCATGCCTACACACTCATTCATCCCTAGCGGCAAAACATGTTGATAGCATGGCCAGTACAACTAATCAGCATGTTTACTGAGAAGTAAAGGAAACACACAAGAAAACTTGGAGAAACTCCAGACAGACAGTAATGCTTACAGCTGGAGCCAGAGCTGTGAGGTACTACCCGCTGCTCAACCATGTCAATGGGTGTAAATTACATGATGAGTGCAATTTTTAGCTGTATAAGATCAAAAACTATATCTGTTTATTTGCTCAGCAGAGGCCTCACCATTACCAATGCATAAAGTAAAATTTATTTCATTATGTACACTCCTTTTACTCAGATATGCACAGCTCATTTCTCTCGGCACTGACGGCACCGAAAGCCGAGGCAAGTCTAGCTTTGGGTTTACTTTAAATAACAAGTATAAATATGTCTGCTTTGGCTGGAAACAGAGAAAAAAATAAGAAGAAGATAAAGAGATAAAAAGAGAAGATTTTAAATTAGATGTTACTGATGTGTGAAATGCTTCTTCTTTTGTTGAGGATGTTGTTATCTAATGAAGTTACTATAATAACTTAACCTTAAACTTGAAAGCATACACACTTACACAGACATTACCACAGTACACTGATCAGCCATAGCCTTGTGACCACCCGCCTAAAATTGAGTGGGTCCAGTAATGACCTGTGTGTTTTGACAACTTTCGACTGGAACCAGTATCAACCTTTTCCTCAATTTGAGCTTCACTAGCATTTCTATTGGATTGGACTACACAGGCCAGACTTCACTCCCCCATGTGCATCTAAAATTGCCTTGGCTGCCCATGATCCAGTTCACAGGTTTTCATTCTTTGTATTAATTTTGGTAGGTGCTGACCAGAGGTGGAAAGTAATTAATTACATTTACTCGCATTACTGCAATTGAGTAGATTAAAAAATATATATACTTTTTAAAGTAGTTTTTAAAATCTGCAATTTTACTTTTACTTAAGTAAGTATTGTACTTCACTACATTTTAAATCATATTCGCTACTGAGTAAAAAATAAATGAATGAAAATGAAAAATAAT
>JAQQZT010000036.1:6091019-6101237 GCA_030068275.1 Clarias platycephalus | reverse complement strand
GAGGCGTTTAATGTAAATTGCTCCCATACCTTGGAGGACTTGGGGCGCACGCTTTTTCCTGCAGACGCTTCTGTAACTGCCATTGCGCGAGCGGCTGTGTATTTGTGTGTATCTTTGTGTATTTGTGCATCTTGTGGTCGCGCTAATCGATAACGTGCGCAGCCCAACTAATCGATAACGGTATTCGTTGACAACGAATTTCATTATCGATAATTATAGATTTTATCGATTAGTTGTTGCAGTGCATTTTTTTTTTTCTAATCTAAAATCTGTTTACCCTGTGACTCGCTCCATAGTTCACGACTGAACTATACCACACAAACAGTGATATCTGATAATGATGACTATGTATCTGAGTATTTCATTTGTCGGCTGTGTATTTCTGACATTCAATTTTAGAGGCAGCCAGCAAGTGAGAAAAAGTCTTATATATGTCAATGTGCGTTAATTAGCACAGCGTTTCGAAAGCTGCCGAGATTAAAAAAGTTAAATACCCAACATCATTAATAAATTTAACACTGCCAAAGTAAATGTTAAGTTTAATGAGCACCCAAGGACATTCACTATGGACAGTGCAAGAGAGCACAGGAGCATACCTGATAGCCCAGGCGAGGCTGCCTTCAATAGCAACTTCCTTGCAAAACAGTCATGAATGTACAACAGTTGAACATTTTAATGAAATATCATGTTTTTGAGTACTATCGTTATTGAGCAATGCTCTGCCTTACTATCACTGTGCTCTCGTGCACTGCACGGAATAAGGGGAGGATCTATCAAAGGATTAAGGATTGCTGCTGATCTCTAATTAATTAATTTATTAATTAATTTATTTATTTTGTGGCACGGTCACCACTGGCGACTGTCTGGATAAAAGTAATCGCAAAATAAAAACACAACGGTGAGCGTTTTATTTGACATCTGGAGCTATGCTTGTGTTGTTTTCACTGTACAACGTTAAATTTTATAAACTCGTCACGAGTTTTCAGCTGGTAAAGATACGACCGTATATAATCCACATGCCTTCTGTTGTGTCTTTTGGTCTGTTGTTGAAAACACCAGTGTGAGCACTAAGTGAACCAAGACGTTATACTGGCAAACCATAAATGTGAAAGGTATCATTTTATATTATGGTCCAAACCAAGAGAATGGAACTAAACGAGCTTTGGCAAATCTTTTAACCATATTAGAGTACACGTATGACTGCGTAGACTACTTGCATTATAAAGGGTAGCAATGGTAGCATTGCACTACTGTACCTAGCTAAGCTACGGAATTAACGAAAAAGGCCAACGGTGCTACTTATCTTTTGTTTAATTAATTTCAAATGTTGACGCTTTCAATCTCTACTAGACTTGCACATTTATGTTACCAACAGCATCAACTTCAACTGTGATTAAAATACTTTAAAATACAGTATCAGTAACTCGGGCAGACAGATATCGAGAAATTTTAGAGCATGTACTTAGTACTTCTACTTGTACTGGAGGACATTTCTCAGCAAATACTTGTACTTTTACTTGAGTATTGAGTTTGTGTACTTCTGCTTCCTCTGATCTAAAGACCCCTTAAGGAACGAACTAGTTTATAATTATGTCTTCAGATAAGGCCTTTCATCAGCACACAGTGTCTAAGACAGTTTTTATGCTTTAAAGTTGATCCCTGAAGCTACTTTTCTTGATTCCAACCCAGGTTAAAGTTCAAATGTTTTTGCACCTTCTTTTCCTGCCCAAGGCTGCCGAATGGTTTACATTTTCACCTTGGATCTCTCTGCTACCAACATTTCTGTATTCCATCCTAAGACCTTTTTTTTTTTTTTTTTTTTTTTTAATGAATTCTGGGGTTGTATAAGGTCAAGGGTACATAAATACCCAGTGATTTATTGTGTATTGTTCTACATATACTGTATATTCCTTTTTTGAGTTCTGTCTTTCAGTGTCTTTTCTTGGGTATTTTATATATTCTGCAGTCCTTCATTGTACTGAACCGTGCTTTCTTTATTTCATTTTCATTCTATTTTATCTTACACACCTATTGTTGTAGCCTGATTTTTAGCTTAAACTTTAGCTTAAACAGTTACAGTTCTAGCTAAAAGTATTAAGGCAGCATATGTCATGTATTCTCTCTGTGCACAAAACAGGTGATGTCAATAATTAATTCAAGCCTATCTGGTCTAGTTTGAGCCTATATGGAGTTGTGATAAATAAAATCAGCTGGTTTGGTTAAAATATGGAACAAATAAATGGCAGGACTTTTACTTTCTCAACCCAGGTTGTCCAAGTGAATTGCGAACTTCTGTGGCAAAATGCTGTACATGATTTTTAAGAAGCAATCAAGCAGGCATGGATTGAGGGAGTGGCACAGAAGTACTGCAGATGTCTTTTTGACTCTTTGCCCAGCTGGATCCAGGAGGTTTTGGGGAATAAACGGCTTCATACTGAATGCTGATTGTTGTGTAGCATTTCAGTTGCATAGAATAACAAATTATTCTTATTATCTAGATATCTCATTATTAAAAAAAAAAAATGTCTCACTACATTTGGCCATCACTGTTTTTCATCTTTTAATTATCCGATTAAAAGATACTTTAAAAATAAATTATCTCTTAAAAATAACTTGTGTAAATGTCAAGACTACAGTCCAGAATTTAACAAAACACAGAGCATTTAGCCAGCTGAGAACCAGCTGTTTTTCCCCACATAAGCTCTTTCCTTAAATGTTTTTTTATAAAAAATATGACTGGTCTCTATTATTCCTGTGGAAATCATAATACCTGAAATAATGACTGCATGAAATTAACACTACTCAGACGAGAACAACAATACTTAACATCCCAAAACTGCTTCTCTCTGGCTTCATCTGGACCATTAACATAACTGTCTGTAAACAACAGCTGGCTCGGCTCAAAACACAAAATAGTTCAGCAATATTTGTCTTCATTTAAAACTTTCCTGGTAAAATCATGTCACTGAAATCTCTCATGAACTGGACAAAGTGTGTGTGTATGTGTGTGTGTGGGGGGGACTTGGGTTTGGAGCTCTGACGTGGATGGAGGGGACATTTCTGATCATTTCCAGTAACAAAGTATGGCAAAAAAAAAAAAAAATTATCACTTAAATGTGTATAAAAGCATATAAAATTACACTTTTTAACTTTCTTAAATGGTGTACTTAAAAGTTACACTACTATCCTATGAGTGTGTGGTCTGAGTTATTCCATGGCCGTGTTTTGTAGACACCATCGGCCTACGCAAATTACACACAGTATGAATAAACAGGAAAAGCCGACCTGAATCATCATGGTGGAAAAACTCTAATAGAGGTTGAAGTGAATTTTAAGGCTGTCCTTGTTTGATTCGTTCCAGAGATCCTAAACCTTGCAGCACAATAGTCCCTTCTGGAGCATAAACATGACTGACAGTTAACAGGAACCTCAAATTAAACCATCAGCATTATTCAGCATTTAGTCTGAGTGTCCTAGAAATCACGTGATTTTCTGGTGTTGTGTGCTGGCCTTTAGCGAAAAAAAAAAAAAGATGCATCTTAAAAACTAAATGTTTATCCAACACTGCTGTCGAATGCTTGAATGTGATTGGTTGGATGATGTGCATTACTCTTGTATAGCAGCACAGATGGTTCAGTAGTTAAAGCTGTAACATGAGAATAAATTAATATTATTAATAATGTGCTAATCCTAATACTGTATATTATTTGGAAAACAAGCCATAAAATAGCTGCCAATGTTGGTGTGTCACATGGAACTGCCCGGGTAATCCTCACGTGTGATTTGAACATGCCTCGTGTTGCTGCCAAGTTCGTCCCCAAGCTGCTGACCAATGAGGAACATTGCGTCAAAGGCTGCCAAGAACTCCATCATCGTGCTGTGGATGACCCCCTGTCCTTCATGTCGAGGATCATTACCGGTGACAAAAAATGGGTGTATGGGTCCGACCTTGAGACGAAGCACTGTGTGTCTTTACACTGGAAGAGCCCATCATCTCCATGACTAAAAAAAACGTGACAGGCTCAACTAAGTGCATGTTCATTGTCTTTTTTTTTTTTGACATTCGTTGCATTGTGCATCAAGAATTCGTCCGCAGGGGCCAGATCATCGAGAGCGAATTCTACTGCCAGATTTTATGGCCTCTATAATACAGCAAAAAAAAAACAACAACAAAAAAACCACTTTGTTTTATGTACGCTTACATGAAAATACTGCAATTCTTGCATGCTGTGCAAGCCCATCCACTCCAGGAATTGGCAAGGTGTTGCAGAAAAGGCGTTTCTGTTCACCGCAGTTACAAGGTCTGATTATTCAATTTAACATTGCCATTCTGTCTCCAGCCATAGACTTGATGGCTACTTGATTTTTTTATTTTTTTTTTAAACTCTAGAAACAGGAGATCAACCCTCTCTCTCTCTCTCTCTCTCTCTCTCTCTCTCTCTGTCACCATGACTACTTCAGTGCCTAAAGATGGAGAAGACATTTGATGTATCTGACCTGGCTTCTGAAAAACGTGTACAAATGTAGCTTCAATTCATAGCAGCTGAGATTATAAGCCATATATTTAGCTACAACATTTTGTATTTTATGATTATTCTCATGGATTCTCATGGTTCTCATGGTTTATGGGGAAAAAAATCTTTTTTTTTTTTTTTTTTTTTTTTTTTTAAACAATATTGCAAGAATCCAGTCTCTGGTGTAGAAACTGTGTGGTCTAAGTCTTATTTCATGGCTTTGTGCTGTGGGCAATCTCGGCCTACACAAATTACACAGTAGGCCCAAAGAATAAACAGAAAAAGCCAAGCTGAATGGCAGGCCTGAATGCTGAGCCTACTGTATGTGTTTTAAACTCTGAATTAGCTCCGACCATCATGCTTGTTCATCATTTTGAGCAGTCATGCAGTTCATTTGATGTTCTCAAAGGTTCAACAAGGACATCTACAACTGTACGTCCATGTTGTTGGTCAAACAGGTGAAGGCAATCTCAAAGCACTGATGCAATCCATAATACTGTTATAATATAATCTGTTAGGACAGAATGCAGATCTTGGAAATGTTAAACCAAGGCACACATTCATTAATCGATGTTTTTGCTGTATGCATCATATCGACACTGACCAGTGATGACACCTAGAGTTTCTGGAACAGCATAAAATTTCCCATGATGCATTGGCAGCAAGGAACCAGGGAGGCAAACGTCAAGGTCCATGGCCTTCTCCCTCATAATATTCCTGCTCCATCATCCGGTTAACTGTGCCAGAAAAATGGGTAAGAAAATGCACTTCAGCGCTGACCCAACTCAGCCCCAGAGCATCATGGGTAAATTATGGAGCAAAAAAGCTCTCTCTGGCACCCTTGGCTCTCCCACACTCATGTTCTCGCTTTCATGTGCAAACGCAGTTTAGCTCGCTCTATCGGGTTTTACGAGGCACAACCGTTCTCAGTTTTACAGTAATGGGAGATCTCATTATCCATCCATTTCATAATTTCTGCTTGTGCGACTCCCTCTTTTCTCTTTTTTTCCTCCCAGCCTTCCACTATCTCAAGTGGCTGTAAAGGCAGTGCACCCTGAGCAAGGGGCCCTCGAAATGAGGTGCCAAGGTCATTAACTTTTATCCCTCGCCTGGCCAAAAGAGAATTTACAAGAGAATTCCAAGGTCTCATAATCATAAAAATGCCGAAGATGTAGAAATGGTGATGAAGGAAACAATGCTAAAACAAAAGGAGGGGAAAATGAATGCTGGATTAGGTGAAAGGCTTCGGTGTTAAACAGTATGATGTCAGTGCATTAAATATATGTTACCGGCTAATGAGATCATTCATTCATCCTTCTGTAGTCAATTGTTTTTTTCACCTAGGAACAATGCTCATGAACAAATACACCTCACTAGAGTAGGGATTTTAAAGAATGGGCAATAGATATAAAAGCTGTGGAATGCGTTTGTGGTGTGAACCGTTAAAAAGATTTAGCCATTTAGTCAACTAGTGTTAATTTCCCCAATCAGGTGGCAAGCAGGAATGGCTGTTAAACGTGTGAAACTGCCAGCTGCGGTGTGGAGTGTGCCAGTTTCACATTACGCATGAATGCATTGTGGGTAGTGCGGTTCTCAATTTGGGGTTGAGGAGGAGGAGGAGGGGTTAGTGAGCTGAGGCGGTGCAGCAATGCAAACCTGTAACTAAGAGTTGCTGATTTACTCTGTGGCTTGGCGAGTGTGTGATGCTGTGTGAATGTGTATACTTATTTCCCTTTGCTTTTTCATGAAGCTTCAAAAAGGAGGAGGAACTGGGATGAGATGATTACATCATTGCGGGAACTCCACTGTCAAGCACGAACTCGAGCATTCACATACACACACCCAAACTCTACTGGTACATACCAGCAGTCCAAATTGCTCCAAGACCCATCGAGTGATCGTAGTAAACCTTGGAAAACCTCTTTTTTACCTCCGAACTCAATTTAATGGTAAATACTCCAGCCTCCTCTACAGCTCTGTTCAAACTATTCTAGGGTTTTGTTTAGTCTCTACATTTTAAATTACACTCGGAGGAGAACATTAGAAAATTTGGCAATTAGGAAATGATTGAGGAACATACTGTAGCAGCATGGTGACTGTGCCTTGGATTTTGTTCTACACAGAGTTTGATGAAAATGATTGAACAGCAGCTACAGAGACTGCAGAGCGTGCTGAATGCGTGTGGTCAATCCCACAAGTATGAAACCAAAAATCCCTCCAAATCCTTAACAATTTAGTCAATGCGCACACATCAGGAAATGCAATAAAATTTGGCTAAGATGAAACTTGTGCAGCTAAGAGTCTCATCACTGTGCTGTGCTTGTGAAAGGTCTTTTGTCAATGTAAATCAGTTTTACACCATGAGTTCAATTTGAACACCCCTCTTACTGTATATCAAGTGAGTTAATATTGTTTGTAAATTGTTTATCTCAAAATGATTTTTTAAATGGTCTGCATTTAAAAGTAAAGTTAATTACACCATGTTTCCATTGAAACTAGTTATTTCATTCGTTAATCTTTAACCGCAACAAGCTGGAAATAACAAAAACGGCCCTATGTGTTAAATAAACACATACTGTATTGTTACATGACAAAAACGTGTGGCTTTATAGCGTTTGTCTTTTTAGCCAATATATTGAAAGTCTATCCTGCTTGTATATGCTACAAATATTTTTTTGCCAACCTACAGTAGATAAAAATAACATCAGTAGCACCAAATTCCTGTATTTAGAGCTTTATAGCTTTACACTTTATTTGCAGGCATTTAGCAATTTGAGTTAAACAATCCGTAGTTTCCTTACCCTTATACACTGTTTTTCTTGAACTTTAAATAGAAGTGTGTATGTGTGTGCATTAAAAAAAAAAAAAAAAACATCCAAAAAAAAAAAAAAAAAAAAGATTGCCCCAATAATAATGGTAGTCTTACCTTGGTCTAGCTTGATCATATTAATGACCCTTTTACATGTGCTTTGTAGGTTAAAGCTACAATATACAACACTGCAAATAAGTAAAGAGTAAAAATAAATGGGTTTAAAAATCACAACGTTACATTTTGATGATAATAATAATAATAATAAAAACATAATTTAATTATTTGTCACATGTACTGTACTTTACAACACATTGAAATGATTTTTTTCCCCCACATATCCCGGTTAAGAAGCTTCCGTTCAGTAACCCAGTAACCCACAGCCTGAACCGATTGAGCCATCACTGGTTCCATATAACCCACTCTGTCTGGATTATGTTATATTTTTATCAAATGTAGTAAAAAAATTTAAACCACACCTATATTTATATCCCTACAGTAATTTGAGATTATGCTGGTAAAGTAATGTCTTTAGCTTAGAAATCTAAAAGTGCACAAGGACTCCTACTGTAAGTGAACATGACTCTAAACCAGGATGTCTACGGTCCTGACGTCTGAGATTTCTGTGGTTTTCTGTTAAATGTGTCTGCTTGAACTTTAGAATTTTAGACACCATTTCATTATGTATTGCCTAGACTGGGATACTATTTCTGTTATGTATGGGCTGCATCAGCCTCATTTACTGTAGTTGTAAACGACAAGTTTAAAAATGGTAAAAATTGATTTGTGTCAATTTGTGTTGTGAAGGGATTAGATTGAATTTATGTCAGGGCTGTATATAGGCTAGATTGGGTTAATGTCAGTGCTGTTTCATGGAAGGACTAGACCGGAACAATGTCAGTGTTATATATGGAAAATGGAATTATGAGAGTGCCATATAAGGGCTAGGTTTGGATTAAGTCAGTGTATGGACTACAACAGGATAATCTTAAGGTTGGAATATGGGATAGACTGCAATAGCATGGAATAGAATAATGTCAGCCCCATGTAAGGACTAGACCAGGATGCATCAATTTTATATGTCCACAAGAATAGGGATAACACCAATGTAAAAACGGTCTAGAGTGAGACAACGTCAGCCTCATTTGTAAAATAGGCAGGTATAATGTTAATGCTAAGTAAGACTTACTGTACACTGCGATAATGTCAGTGTTAAGTATAAAGAAGGATGGAATAATGTCAATGCAACAGTGGGATACAGTGGGATAATGTGAGCATCATGTATGGAATAGACTGGGATGTCAAGTAGGAACTAGATAATAATGTAAATGACAAGTAAAAACTAGTAAGTGGATAATGTACAGTAAATGTTAGGTAAGAACTAGACTGGTATAATGTAAGTGTTAAGAAAGAAAGTAAATTCCAAGTAAGAACTAGACTGGGATGATGTAAATGCCAAATAAGAATTAGACTGGGATAATGTAAATGTTAATTAAAACTAGCCTAGGATAATGTAAATACCAAATAAGACCTAGACTGGGAGAATATAAATATTAATAAGAACTATAGTAGGGCAATGTAAATGTTTAGTAAGATCTATACTGGGACAATATACTGTAAATAGCAAGTACTGTAAAAACTAGACTTGGTAATTGTCAGCGGTGTGATTAGTCAGAATGGCATGAGACCACACATGAACCATGTGCCATGTATGATGTGGAACGGGAGACACCGGAACGACAAGTATGGCATTGAAATTGATTGGAATGATGTAATATTTGTTTGTAAACAAACCAGAACATTTTCCACTGTCATGCATGGTCATGTCAGTGTCATGTACAGACTAGATCAGAACTAAACTCAGCTTCATGATTGTACTAGCCTGGTATAAGAACAACATCATAAACAAATCAGTATCAGTGTTATGGAGATGGACTTTGTGTTCGGTTTAAAGATTACCCACAATTACCAGGAAACATGTATATTAACACTTAGACACTCTGTGTGCAAGATATCTGTTTTCCCAACTGGACAAAGTAGAGAGTGAATTATTGCTTTGTTTCAGTGCAGAATCAATACATTCACAGGCTGCCAAATGATGAATTCGACCACCAACAAATCACTCTCACCCACAATTCAGCACCCTACCAACACAACACACCATTATTGGTTTGGGTCAGTGCTCGGTCTGGAGTCACTTGCTTCACTTTGTTTTCCATTATGACAGAATTGTAACTGAAAACTGGGTAGCACTTTATTTAGCAACTATTAATAAGCAAGCAAAGGTATTTTATTAAAGGTACTTGTTTATGGGTAGGAACTTGAGGTCCTCCCATGGCGCTAGGCACAGTTTAAAAAGATAGCACCTACTGTAAGAATGAGGAGTGCTAGAAGATTTAGCAGCATGGAAAGAGAAATAAGCAATCATGACAGCAAAATAAATCAATGGCTTAAATAGATGCAAAACAACAACTGAGAAAAAACAAAGTTTGTACTATATAAAAATAATGACGATCCATGTGTCTCGATAACGCGTCATATCCTTCAAAGGGCGCATTTCAAGGCCGGTTATGACACAGCATCGTGACCAAGGCTATCCCGTTCCTTTAAGTGCGGCCTTCTTTACCCTGACAACAAAGGATGCAACAGTGTCCAGTATACTTCGCAGCTCAACCTATCCCAAAACTCTTGGAGAGATCTTGTCAGCCATGTTGTCAGACATCTCAGGAGATATGATGTCCAACGCAGAACCTGAAGATATTAAAACTAAATATATTACTGTTAAAAAAATCAATAAAATATATAGATTTAGATAACAGATATACAGTGGAACCTCGGATTACGAGCATAATTCGTTCCGGAAGCGGGCTCGTATTCCAAAACACTCGTAAACCA
>JAQQZT010000036.1:6078861-6089783 GCA_030068275.1 Clarias platycephalus | reverse complement strand
CCCGTTCATTGCGCCCCACCTGTCATGTCTGTATTCCCCACTAGTGGGGCGCGCCCCACACTTTGAGAACCACTGGCCTAGGGTAACCTCAGATTTCTATTCTTTACATAATGTGATGTGTTCACTTGTAGCCAAATTAGGGGCACTACCATCAAAATCAGCTTCAGTCGTAATTGACATTTATTATTATAATTTTTTTTAAAGGATTGTATTATTATTTTTTTTTAATCAGGTGAGCACTGCTACGATTCATATTCATCTAAAAGCCACATACTGGAGGCAGCATAAAATAATTAGCATGGCTACAAATGTACAGTAGTAATGAAGAAATCAGCTACTATTGGACAGAAAAAAATAATCCTTACTACCTAAAGCTTAATTTGACCCATTTTACTCTTTAGGCAGCCCCATTTTCTGCACAAATGCAGATAACGCTGATTGATGATGCAAGCACAAAATATTAATTTTTAAATCACAGGTGTTTCATTAGAAGATCTATCTTCATCCGACATGAACGTTATCATGCGTCCCTCTGTAGAAGTCGGGGTTTTTTTTTCCCTTATAAAGTTTGACAAGAAATTATCAGAAAAAAAAAACAGCTGTGATTACAAAATCTACAACTAGAATAGCATAGAAATGCGCAAAGAAAAACGGTTACCAAAATTGTATTTTCTGTATTGTTTATTACCAATCTGTAAAAACCCAACCAAAATCTACCTCCGGGAATAGTACTGGTCTGTCTGTTGAATATCCTATTAAAGTCAGTGTGACTATCAGGTAATAAAGGTGCCCCTTGTTCTTCTGTATAAATATCAACAAACAGCAACTGCTTGATGAAATCTAATGCTCATACACAATATAAAACTTCTCCGACAAGGGACAAAAGCTTTGTCGGGCATCTTTATGAGCTGGACGCATACGGCGCTGTGTATCGGATTGAGTTCTGGTCTTATCACAGGTGGCACTTTTAAAGTGGAGAAAGCGGAGGAATAAGATCTGAGGAGGGATTTTGGGAGGAAGAAAAAAGTGAGAGAGAGAGATGATAAGATCTTCAGGGAGCTATTTGAAACCTCTGAAATAGCAAGCCACGCTTACACTGCTGAAACCTAAGTGAGCAAATAGGGGATTAGAAGCAGGTCCCCACTTTCCCACACATCAACGTGTTTGTGTGTGTGTGTGTGTGTGTGTGTGTGTGTGTGTGTGTGTGTGTGTGTGTGTGTGTGTGTGTATGTGTGTTTTGCATTTGCATCAAAATAGCATTAATTATGCATAAAACTGGTCAGAACAACGGAAAATAAAACAAAAAATAAATCAAGTAACTAAACGAGTTTAAGAAGTTATGAGACCACACATTCCTACATCCTGCACAAATCACACACCTTTTGTACAGGATACCATAATTATTTACATTTCTGTGAATATAGAGCAAAAGACGGATACTAATCATTATTCACACCAATGAACATTCATTAGCAGCCATGTAAGCACTGCTGCTAGCTGAGGTCATGACTTTAACACACACACATTCACACACACATGCATGGCTTTAGGCATCATACTGTATAATGCTAAACAACATGCATCAAAACTGAGTCCCCACATCATTATAAAGTATACACACAAGGAAAATGCACAGATAGATATATTTTAATAAGGATACAGTTCATGAATTCACAGAATGAGGAAGGCCCTTAACCTATGGGCGTAGGGGCCCTTAACCCTATCTGCTCTAGGGGCGCAGTCTCCAGGCTGAACCTGCCCTCTGACCCAAGCTTCCTAACTGGGATATGCGAAAATAAAAAAAATTCATTGTACTGTATTATACGGTTGATTGCGACATAATTCAATCTTAATCTTATCTTCCTGAAGAACATGTCAATGTGGGTCCAATTTAATGTACTTCATAAGTCTATGTTTGGTAAATATATAGCAAGAAACAGTCATCCATCCCTTTATTATACTGCACAGTATATACTTCTTAAACACTGCAGCCTATTCTTAGGGCACAAGGTGGGATACACCCTTTGTGGGTTGTCAACCAATCGCAGGGCACTAGCACACACACACACTATCTTACAATATGGCCAATTTGGAAATGTAAAACAGTCTACGACCCAATGTTTATGGAGTGGAGGAGGAAACCCACCCAGAACAGGAAGAACATGAAAACCATCATGTACCCCAAGTGGAGGTGAGACTCAAAACGTCTGGAGGTGTGAGGGAACATTGCTAAATCACTTGAGCGACCATGGCAACTGGCCAAGAAAAGAGTCAAGGGATATTCTTGAATAAATAAGAAGTACTCAAAAGGCTACAACAATTATTTCACCTAGGATGGCCCCACAATTTTTCCCTACAACGCTTTTCAATTTTACACAGTGATTCATTGTTTCTAAGAGTCCAGTATTAAACGTCTACACTGATTCTGTCAGATTTATGCAACCTTTATGTGGCATAGCAACTAAGTAAAAGCAAGCATTAACGCGTAAATGGGGGATGAAAAAAAAAAAAAATCTACTGTACATGTTTTTACCTTAATTCCTTAATTTAACCTAAATTCAGCTGCTCCTGTCAAAGGGTTGCCACACCGGATCATCCGATCCGCACACAACTTTGGCACGGGTTGTACGCTGGATGCCCCTCCTGATGCTTTACCAGGGCTTGGGACAATGGCTAGGTATTAAGGGGTGTGGCAATCGGCCAACGGTTGACTGTACACCCTACATAGCACACAAGCTTTGCATTTAACACTATTTGGAATTCAATCCTGGAACCGGAGTTGAAATTCTAAAGCAGAATAAGTTAAAATATAAAGACAAATTTCACAAGATTTACAGGAATTTCCACCCATGTTGTATTTTCCTCATTTTTGGCTACATAGTACGTTTAAGAATTTAAAACTACTTTCTGTTAATTACACGCAAACTATTGGTCACCAGCCCCGCCGGTCGTGATTAGTTACTTCCACCAGTCATGGAAGGGTATGTGTTGGAGGAGAAAAATTTAAGAGAAGATTAAACAAACAAACAAATCATAATATGTTGTTAATAAATGGTGTTTGTGGAACTGTTTTATAAAAACAGTATCACTATCGCTTGAGGTTGTGTTTTTGTACTACAGTAGATATTTTGTACTGTGATGCCTTTGGAACTCATGCTGTGCCCTTGTATCACAGCTGTGCAGAATAACAGTACAGCAACACAATGTCGAGTGCGATATTGCTTAATTATCATATTCCAGTCACCAGTGAAATTATTCAGATTAACCCTTAACACAGCTCAGCTGGATATCTTCATGTTTGCATCCAACTGCTGACGCCACGATTCAAAAGCTTAAAGAATGTACAGGACCCTTTTTAGCTGAAAGGTATCAATCGGAAGATTGTTCTCGAAAATCAATCTTTAAAACATGAGATACCATAGAACATTGTGCAGCTCTTCATTGGGAAGTGAAGAAAATGCGGCACCGTAGTGACATTACAGTACCAAGAACAGGATGTCCTCCAAAAGAGACGACAGAGCAAGACAAATCCTACAGGAGAGGCGGGTAAGAGAGATTCAGCCACATGCCTGGGGTATGGTGGCTAGTTGGAAGTGCCTTCTTACAAAATAAATATCCAAGTACCACTAAATTTTGCTACAAGCTGGCAAAAGGTATTATGGTCTGATTAGATCAAGGTAGCCAATTGTTCTTGGTGCAAAAATGAAACAGTTGAGTAACAAAGAACGCCACACCGACCTTGAAGCACAACGGTGGAAGTACCACGCTTTCAGTACTAGGCAAATACAATTTTACTTTTTTACCATCCCAATATTGAATCAACAAAAATTAAGCTAAAAAAGGAAAAATCATGTGAACAATACTAAGTACACCCCCATGATTTAATAGCTTGTAGATCCACCTTTACCAGCAGTAACTTGAAGTAATCATTTCCTGTATGACTTTATCAGTGTCCCATATCGTTTTCAGGAATCAGCTCTTCTTGACAACATTACACTTATGCACTTTGACTGGTCTGGATTTGGACGAGGCCATTCAAAAACCTTGATTCTTTTATTTTTCCGCCATTCTGATGTAGATTTACTGCTGTGCTTTGGGTCATTGTCCTGGTGGATGACCGAATTTTGTCTAAGCTTTAGCTGTCGGACAGATGGCCTGACATTTGCCTCTAGCACATACAAAGGAGCTCATGGTCGCCTCAATGACTGCAAGGCGTTTTTGTTTGGTTTCTCAAACCTGCATTAATGCACATAGGCCCAACAACTTCACTTTGGTCTAATCTGTTCAAAACCTCAGTCATGCCTCCATGTTTGCTTCGCTATGCTTTTTAGGTTTGTCCTGGCAACCCTTCCAAACCAATCATACTTGGTCAGTCTTCTTCTAATTGTGCTGTCATGGACAAATGGAGCATTGTTTTGTATTTCTCTGAGCATTGTATGGTCTGATCTTGGGGTGAAGGTGCTGGGACCTCTACTCTTGAAAAAAGTGGTAACTGGCTTGAATGCTTTCCACTTGTGAATAATCTTTCTCACTGTAACTGTTAAACTCCAAATTGTTTGGAAATGGTTTTATAACCCTTTCCAGATTGACATGCATCAACGGTTGCTTCTCCAACACTATTGCTTAAGTCTTTCCCTCTTGGCATTGTGTGAACACACACCTGAATTCTCCAGAACAGCAAACTGCCCAAACGTCTGCACACCTGTTGATGATGAATTAATGAAGGGCTGGTGATTATCAGCACCTGGCTGCAACTTACCTTCTTAAATCATGTGGAAGCAATAATACTTAGTATTACTTAGTATTGTTAATTATTAATATTATTACTTACTTATTATTGTTTTTTTTTATTATTATTATTTTGACTTCACCTTTGGTAACTTGAAATTAAAAGAGGGGTCTCTACCTTCTACACATGACTGTAAAACCTTAAAGTCTCTGTTTTATAGCTTAAGATGAAGACACATTTCACTAACAGCAGGATAAGAACCCAAAGAACAGATCCAAACCAAACCTTTAGGGTGAATAGGCTACAAAAGCAAAAGACCACATTGGGTTCCACACCCGTCAGTGAAATACAGGAACCTCAGGCTACACTGGGTACAGACACCTGTGGATCGAAAAATAACCACGAGAACCTTTTGTACATCTATAGATACCCTAAAGTAAATAGTGAGTCTGTAGATATTTATACTGTATATACTGTATATCAGCACACCTATGGTTGTGATTATAATCAAAAAGATAAATGGTATCTTGTGGGAGAAATTTTATTTGACAGCAATATAATAGTTTTGTATATCTGAGACAAAAAGACCACTAAGGTTAACGGACATTTTAGGTCTTTTGTCAGCTTGGATTATGTTAAATTATCCAGAATTGTATTAACCTCCATTTCTGTCATAGTCATTATATTATTGTAAGCTAAGGACATGGCAGATTTCTACAAAGTGATATTAAGTGTGTACTCATTGCTAATTAGCTCTTCTGCTGGGGGAAAAAGAAAGAGACAGAGTGTGAACTATTCCTTTCCACAGGAATAACACAATTAAGTGTTCTTATTAAGTGCCATAATTCATCAAAACTCCTGTTAAAAGGCCCCTGTCAGATTTTATTGAATTGTATTTCATTCATATCTGGCAAAGTGGCAATGATGGAAAAAAAAAGAAAGAGAGCAAGAGAGAAAGAGGAGGGGGAGGGGGGGGTGCTCGTTCACTCATTCATATACAACAGGTAATTTATAACTGTATACCGTGCATCATGTCATCGGATTGTGGAAGGAAACCGGAGTATCTGGAGGAAACCTATGCAAGAACAAGCGTACAGAGGCGAGATTCAAACCTAGAGGTGCCAAGTCTTTTAATAGTCTGGTTTGATCACCAAAGGTGTTCTGTTTTTGCAGGACAGTGCATGACATCATACTGCCCACTGCACCACTTCCACATTCCATAAACTCGGCTGGGGGTTACTGCCAGATCCATCTTACAGTACTGACCTCACTCCAAGCTACAGTATTTCCACATATTTTGAACATTAAAGGAGTTCCTGGAAGGCCAGCGTTTCAGATGTACCTTGATGGTATCCAAGCACTAGTGAAACTGAGACAAGTGCATTAGTGTAGCCGGGGATTATATAGAGAAATAAAGGAATTTTTACTTTTATAACTGTGTTCTCTTGTGCACAATCAAAGTCCCAGTTTGACTTGAATGCCAGTTTTACGTAACAGATGGGGTTTAGTTTAAATTGATCAAATGTTGCTTGTATAGTATAAAGGGTAATACTGGTGTAAAAGAAAGTAATATGTTTTTTTAATGTAAGTGTTTATAGCATGAGCAAATCCATGGTACCCCATATCGTTTCAACTTTATACTTCTTTATGCTTTTTTATATATATATATATAATTATTTTCTATATTTATTTTTATTCTTTATATTTTTATATTTAAAAAGAAAGGAAAAGAAAATGGCTGAATGGTGCACATAAAAAGAAAAAAAATAACTTATGTGCAAAAAAATTAAAACCCACAATGAAGACCAAAAAAGGTACATAAAATGCTGCCAACCAGACAGCAGCTGTTCCAAAAAGGGGATTTTATTATTATTATTTTTCTGCACTGCACCATGATGTTAAAGAAGTTAAAATAATACTGCCAGAATTATGGTGCATATTTCAATGTCCTATTTCAGTAAAAGCCAAGTCTGGGAGTCTATGAACGAGAGAACCAGGGAAGCTTCAGTTCGCCCTCCATGGTACTTAAGAGTGTGTATTGATCCTATTTGCATAGGCCTAATCTGAAATACCCAGTAAATTCAAAAGCCTGAGGCCATGCTACGGTATAGCTCAGTTTAGGTTATTTGTTATTGAACACATAATACAAATTTACATAATCATAAACAGATTTCTTTCTAATGTCCTAGAGGCAGAATACATGGTAACAAAAATTATTTAAAAAAAATCACCATTGGTATGGTAGAAATGATATGGTATCTTTAGGGTAATAAGTCTCTCTTGTACTGAAAGTAGTAAATTACTGAGCTCAGGTTGAAACAGTAAAGTAAGTAAACTAAGCTCAGGTTTGAACCAGGGAATACTGTATATGGCTGTAATGCACTTACTCACAGCACGTTTGGTAAGGATTCATCTATATCCATCCAGAGATAAATAAAGGTATCAACTGCATAGAGTATAATGAGATATTTGGATAAAAATTATGAATAATCATTGTGGAAATTATTTTATAACATTGACCACAGTTCCATGCAATAGAAAGGGCTGTAATTGGCAAATACATCTAAGAACAGAGATGGCTGAGTGTTTGTGTAAGCTCTAGGTAAAGGATATAAAGTGCTGAACCTCTCCACTTACTGTAGGTTTTTCAAACACTTCAATGAAGGAAATACAGAACATACAATAGTGTGGGATACTTCAATATTACATGAAGCGAGTTGGTCCCTTGGATGGCGTGTCTGGTGTTCGTTTGAACTGTAATTCAATTATTTATTTAGGTCTCTATGAAGGTTATCATGTATACTAGCATAGTTCATGGAATTCAGATGTAAAGGCCCCAAAAGACATGAGGGCTAGACAGGAGCTCTGCAGGGTTCCAGCCAAGGATTTTTCCTATTTTAGTATTGGTTTGGAACTTGGCTGCATTATAGTATTGCCAAGCTTGGGCAATAGACAAAAATGGGATTTAAAAATCTTTAAATAAATCTAAATAAACTAAAAAGTTAGAACAATATCTTATGTAATTAAATGGTTTGAGCACCACAAACATAGCTTTAGATTCTTTCTGTTGTAGTCTCAGTGCAAAAATTAACTGATTAGCATCTGCCACAAAATTGCTCATAACTTCCCTTCTACTCAACATTTTGATTAAATTTACGGCGCAAGGTTCAGTTTTCATAGGTCCCTTTTTTTTTTGGAGTAAGACATGCTGTGTCGCTTTTGTTTTTGTTTTTTGGTGAGAATTGGGACATTTTTAGGTGCATTACAGTTGTTTCTTTGTCATCCGCATACTCTCGCATTACACTTTCATGGTAAACCTGGCTCTGTTGAGTGATGCATATAGTCACATCTACCTCCAGGAGAAAAAAAAAATCACTGAATTGAGTGGCTCTGTTGAGTTACGCACCCACCTCAAGGGAAAAAGCACCAAATCCGTCCAAAACAGCACTAGATGCTGTGACGTAATCTGGCGCATAACTGCTTGTAACGTCCCTTCTACTCAACATTTTAATTTGATTTATGGCACAGATTTAACTTCAGGCAAATACAGATGAACTGGCAAAGTTTCATTCTATTATGTTCAGCCAGTTTTGCTTGATGCTGTGACAAAATTGCCTTTTGTCACAGACATACAGACATACAGACATACATACAGACAGAAAATTTTCTGAGACTGGTTTCTGGTCCTCCAATGTATGAAACGTAAACATGTAATTGAAAGAGTGAGTTCTGACCAATGTACAGACAAAACATTTCTTTTATTTATGTAGATTAATTATCAGCTGTTACTTACTGTATGTATGATAAAAAAGCCCACACGGCCAAACGAACAAGGTGATGCAAAGTGAAACACTGGTAATTAAAGTCTAAATTAAAGTTTACTGTAACGAAAACACACATTATCATCTTTTGTGGTGAAATGGTCAGGAACAAATGTCAATCAAACTGAAGTACAGTAGTATGCAACCTTTGCTTTTAGTCATGAGATGGGAAACAGTGACACTATTACTGGAATGGACTTGCATGCAGGTTAATAAGCAAAATTCAACGAATGAAACGAACTACTGAACAAAAACAAATACCAAAATACAGACTAGCTTATTAAAATAAAATATAAAAACATAAATGGCCAAGATATTTCGGAATAATGAAACCGACACAGTCCATCATCTCTGCTTAACCCTGCAGCTATAGCTGTCAAATCTCTACCAAGGGGCCTGTTGTATAAAAGAAACTGCTTCAGTGGAATAAAAGTCTATTTGCCACCATGAGTGCATTTCAGAGTAGCAGGAAACAAGAAAGATGGCTGGACCCAGAAGTCATCTATCTTTTCCCTAACATTCATGAACATTTTTTTCCCCTCCTTTATTGTCTGGAAATGAGGGTAAAATGTTGCTACTGTGTTTGATGCGGTGAGCATATCTACAGTAGCACATTTTAGAAGACGCTGCAAAGAAATCCATCTGGTGAATCCTAGCAAACTTCTTGAGGTATAAATGGTATTGGATTAAAACAGTCTCCATTGGGGCAGTCATGGCTCTGGCGGTTGAGGGTCAGGGGTTTGAGCGCCGCCACCACCACCACCGGGTCATCACTGTTGGAATATGGGAGGGTTGTGACAGGAAGGGCATACAGAAAAAAAAAATGTAAAATCATGTGCCAGATCTTGTGGATCAAATGATCTGATGTGGCAAACTCCCCCATTATCCATATTCAACCCGAAGGGGGAAAAAAACAATAGTTTCCATTATAGCATGAAGCACCTTGCAGCCTTTTGCTTTTCTTGGTCAGTCAAGTGAAGGTTTGGCCTTCAGTGCCCATTTTCCATGGCAACAAGGAGTTATAATTTTATGGCCCTTAGGAGATTTTTCTTTGAGATGTACTGCTGCTTGAGTAGATCACCCATCAACTAACCAAAAAAATAGTGTTACAAACAGCTTTATTATTAGTTTCACAATTTATGCTTGCTCGGAGTCTGCCTAGGGCCAGTGGTGTTGAAATGGCTGTAAAGACATCTTCAGAAAAAGCTCCTTGGAATTTCATTATTTGGCAGTACTCTATTCTCTGGTATGAGTGAGGTGCTTGACCTTGACATAATAAGGGATAGATTTGAGAAAATATGCAAGTAGTACACACTGTAGTATAAATACCAATTAGAGCTTACACATTTTGAGTCATACATCAGTCACATGTAAGATGTAAGATTTGTTCAATTATTCCATGCTTCATCTATTTGTTCATTTTCCTTCCACTTCCAGGAGCTCCAGTGCAGCCATAGATTGATAATATTTTTTATATTTAAAAAATATATATATAATAAAACTTGCATATGGTGAGGTTTAACTGGGTATAATATGGTAAAAAAAAAAAAAAAAAAAAAAAGGGTACACATTTCACACTGGTGACAATTTCATCCTGAAGCTGAACTATTGTTATTGACTGGCTAAGGATGAGAGAGATGGAACATTTCAACCAGTTATACTGAATCATTCAGCACCTAGTTTAGTACTAAAGCTTGCAGTAAATAAAGGGGGAGTAAAGAAGGGGAAAAAGACATCTCACTAGCTTTCAGGAATAAAAAAAGCCTCTTTTCTACGAAGTGTGAATACGCAAGCCTTCGGTTACATTTCCAGTCTGTATTTATTATGTGAACAATACAGAAGCAAGTAATAATAAACACTGGAGTAACACCCACATGAATCATAATCTACTATAATTTGTTCAGATTATTGATAAGATTGGTTATAAAAAAAATATAAAAAAAAAGAGTTCGGGTTAGGGCCGGTTGAATTCCGCTTAAAAAAAAAAAAAAAAATGACGAACATCCTCCTACTGACCCAAACATGAACATTCCAGGCTTTTCCGAAGTTTGTTTTGGGTGCTTTTCTGGATCACTTTTACCTCCTGAACATAAAGTAGGCTTTCGACTTCTGGTCAAGGCTAAGGTCAGGATCAGACAGATAGTGTTACAAAAACAGATTTATGTCCTCAAAAGGTCAGCAATATAAGTGTGGGAGTGTGTATAAGATCATGTTGCTAGCCTAGAGAGGAAGAGGAAGGATCATCCCATCCCATATTATTGCAGCTGGTGACATTATCTTTTGCACAAAGACAGTGAGAGAGAGAGAGAGAGAGAGAGAGAGAGAGAGAGAGAGAGAGAGAGAGAGAATGGGGGGGGGGGGGGTAGCCAAAA
>JAQQZT010000036.1:6055873-6078761 GCA_030068275.1 Clarias platycephalus | reverse complement strand
CCCCCCCCCCCCCCCCCCCCCCCCCCCCCCCCCCCCCCCCCCCCCCCCCCCCCCCCCCCCCCCCCCCCCCCCAGCCAAAAAGGAGAGAGAGAGAAAAATACAGTGTTGTTTGAGATGTAGAGTAAGATATGTATTTTGGCTCAAAAGTTTTCACACTCACCCTCAACCTTCACCTCCCCTCTCCCACACACACCCTGGTGTGTGTGTGTATGTGTGTAGAGAGAGATCATGCTGTTCTAATGTTGAAAGAACAACAAACAAGAGGAAATGTTTTACTGCACCTCTGCATTAGGGGTTCACATACAATCCTTCTGCCCATCTGTGCTGTGTGTGTGCGCACGCGTGTGTGCGTGGATGTGTGTTAGGTCCAGGATAACTTGATGAGTCATGAAAGGTATCTCGCCTTTCCATCCTTTCATTCCTTATCCTGCCAAGAATTTGGACAACACCCGGCCTTGGACATCACCGAAGCACTGTATTATGCATGCACAACGCATGCACACGTCCTATATCCATATATTACACCTTAAGCAGGCATGATGCAAGTAAAGACACTTGTAAAAGCCTGGTTGATAAATTGCTCTACTTCATGTTGCATCCTATGCTAGACTCGTATTAAATGATGCGACGACTTTGAAAATGTACACACCTTTCTATGAGAAACAAAGCTGGATTTCTGTAACAAGAGGCAAGGGAACTAAACATCCGCTCTGTAGAAAGACATGGAACCAACGCGGGATTTTAAAAATGCAGCCGACTGCAGTGAAAAACCCATTCTACTGAATGCAACAATGTGGGGTTTTATTAAGGCCTTATGGAATGAATAAAAGGAAATTAGCAGAAACCAATCCTATCCAAGAAGTAGAGAAGAACTTCTCATTCATCCTGATCACTTGAGAAACGGGCCCCATTTATCAAGCTGGATACGATTTAATTTAGTCTTAAATCATTTACATAAGAAATCTGCCATTTATAAAAAAAAATATATATAAATAAATAAATAAAAGAAAAAAAAATCTTGGTAGGAAAAAAAAAAATTGCTTGCATCCTATGAGAGATTCTGAGTTTTACAAAGAATGAAACTCGACATCATCTGATCTGGCTTCAAATCACGTAATTGCCGATGAGTTATTCTAATTCTATACATGCAATGCATTGCCAAGTTTAAATGGCTTATTTACTTCAATTTCAGAGAAGAAAATGCGCCTTAAATGTTAGTTCCATTTACAGCATGATCATGTCTTAATGCTCTTTTTGCTGTGTTTAGAGCCATGACTAATTCAGCTGACAAAAAGTTCTCGTCAGTGCTTAGATTTCTTGCTACTGGCATCTTTCAAAAAGAGACAGGCGAACGATCTGCAATGTTTTAACCTACAATAAGGCAAGTACTCCCTAGTGCAAGGCATGCTGTCATCTGGCTTCTTTCCAATTACATGAAGTTTATTACATTTATGAGGACTCTTAGTGTATGCTCAGAAGGTCCATTTGTGTTCAAGAGGTCAACAAGTGTGGCAATGTGGGAGACTTCTTGCCGAGAGTTGTCCAAACTTTGCAGTTTGCCCTTTAGGTGTTCAAGATTATCATACTGTACGTTTCTTCCTTTTGTTTTGATGTCAAACCCTTTTTCATGTCACTTAAAGGTCCTATAATTTCCTATTTCTTTAACAAGTTAACATAGATCTCAGAGCTCCCCAAAGTGTGTCTGTTCATGTTTCATGTTGAAATACCCCTCAGATAGTACAGTGTGTTTTTATCATATGTGTAATCTAACTGGCCTGTCATATCTGAATGTCTAAAAATGAATAAAGTGATTTTTCATAATACTGTAGGTCTGCTGGTTTAGAGATCCTGGTCTTCTCAGGTGCTAGAAACGACAATGACTAGACTGTTAATTATTATATTTTACATTTCACATATACTTTCCACTTCTGTGCTTCTGTGAAAGTTTTTCTTTCATTCTTTGTTTTGACATTTCGATCTCATTCTTTGCTTTGAGCGTTGCCTTTTATAGGAGTTTGTGGGCATCACCAAATGTAAATGAGCTGCACAGGGAATGTGTTTTTTAGTTTATTGGGTTTCATCAATACATGCACATGAATACAGTGAGTATGGGGCTTAACAGGCAAAAGTGTTGAAGGTAGTTGATCTGGCCTGCAAATTCACCAGATCTCAATCCGACTGAGCATCCATGGAATTCACCGGAGAACCAAGTCTGATCCATGGAGGCCCCATTACTTAACCCAAAGCATCAGCCTCATACGCGGCAGGCTGTGATACACCCGGTGTTCTGATACCTTTCTATCATGGCCAGCATTGACTTTTTTTCAGCAACTCGTGCTACTTTGGCTTTTCTGTGAAATCAGACCAGACAGGTTGGCCTTTGATCCCCACAAGCATTGACTATTTTGTGCCCATGATCTCGCTCCAGTTGACTGGTGTATAATTAATAATCAATATTATTAGTGTTATTGCTGATCAGTGACTATACATTGACTATTTGCGTGTACATCACGCTTTTTCTTACCCGATATTTGTAGCATCAGTTACAACCCAACGCCAAGCAAGCCGAGATCAGTATAGATCTGTCTGGCTGTCTAATTCATTCCCTGTAATTTAATTACACTGCCTTATAAAATCTAATCAAATTGGTGGAATTTCAAGAGTCCTAAAAGACATTAACCCTATTGATTTCAAACCTCAAGGTCACAGGAAGTGTGTTTAAGTCTTAAATAAGTGAGGCTTTAATGATATTAGCAAGCCTCATGTGCATTTTCTCCAGCAGGCAGGGTGAAAAGACCGTAATAAAAATCGAACAGTACAGTGTTTGTGTCCATCCGAACGACAGACCATACCCCTGCCTGCTGCTCTAATGTTTTCAATCGTTTAACAACATTTTATGAGTTGCTGCATAACCACTTAGTGTACCATTTTGCACCTGCCTCTATTTGCGTAATTCCTCTCGGCCTCGTTCTTTTCACCGGGCCTTTTGTTTTATTCTGCTCACCGTGGACTCGCGCTTTTCTCTTGCACTAGCAGGAAAATTGCAGGAAAGAGGTTTGGCATCTAAATTGGCTGCTTAATCATCTCATTTAATGCATTGTTAGGCGCATTAAAGCATGGCCACCGCACAATGGCTGCTGTTAATGCTGCGGAGGGAAAGGTTTGAAGGGTTACCACAAAATAACGCTATGACAGGTAGAATTACTAGGACTAGCCTCCCTCCCTCGGTTTCATTCTTTTACTCTCTCCCTGTGATTAGCGCCATGTTCCGTGTGTGTTCTCATTGTTGAATCAGATTCGTTGTTGATGAAGCAGTCCTGTTCGACCCTTTTCAGAGACCTCATCTGTCATGTTTGTGATTGCTTATAATTGGCGAGCGAAAAAGAGGCTTTCCGAGCAAATGCGCCAGTAATTGTGCCATTTCTCCCTCTCAGCTCTGAATAACGGTATTTAAGAGGAGGGGGGAAAAAAACAGCCGTTGAATTGATGCATCTTGTTTGTTTTGGACCACCGTTCTGAAAATGGTGTGTAAGAAGCTAAGCTAATGTGCTAGTATTTAGCGAGTGTCATATTGATATGGGGGTGATGTTGAGCTGGTGTTTAGATGAACGAGCCTGTGGCAACACATCAATTTTTACGCTTGCTCTGTATTACATGGGTAATACAGGCGTCAATGTTGTACAGTATGTTGATACTAAACAAATGACGACTCACTCACTCACTCATCTTCTATACCGCTTTATCCTGTGTTCAGGGTCGCGGGGACCTGGAGCCTATCCCAGGAGGCTTAGGGCACGAGGCAGGGTACACCCTGGACAGGGTGCCAATCCATCGCAGGGCACACACACATTCTCACACACACACACCCATTCACACACTATGGGCAATCTGGGAACGCCAATTAGCCTAATCTGCATATCTTTGGACTGTGGGAGGAAACCGGAGTACCCGGAGGAAACCTACCAAGCACGGGGAACAAATGACGACACTAGTACTAAATATTGTCGAAAGAACAAGTAATTTTGGTGGAATTATGGCACATATGATATAAGTTAAAATCAACAAAAAATATTGTAATTGGCATACACTACACATGGGGTCATCTCTATGTTCCCAGGGTCCTATGGTCCCTATACAGTGGTACCTCAGCATACAAAGTGGTACGCCTTACAAATTTTAGCTTTAAGAACTGAAATTCGGATTCAGCACACAAATAATTTTCGGCATACAATCGAACAGTTAAGCAGCTAAGTTGCGCTTACGAATTTAGATAATTTTTTGTGTGTGTTTTTTTGCATTTTTGTGGAAGATTTAGTGAAGACTAATTGCACCATGGCTTCCAAGAATGTTAGCAAGGACGTTAGCAAAAAGAAAACATAGCCATAAAGTTTAATGTCTATTTACTTTCTATTTTATTTCATTTGCATGTCTTTTCTAAATATTTCAATATATATGGAATATGGAAAAATATGATTATAGTGTTGAAAATTGGTAATTTTTTATTTGCTTTTATAGTGCATTCATTTTCTATGGGAAAATAAGCGTTTTGCTATACGAAATCTCCCCTCCGGATCGGATAAAATTTGTATGCCGATGTACCACTGTGTTCATTTGGCACATACTGTAATAGGAGCATGACAAAAATGTTCTGCAATTCTCAATTTTTTTGACAGAATTATTTCTAGAGACCTTCAAAATGATAACTGTTATTTGTGTTGTGTTGAAATAGTTTTGAAGCCTTGTTTCAATTAAATAAACTGGATGAGATTTTATCTTAAATGCATCACATTTGCCACAAACAAGAAAATATGCTTAATGTATGCGAACAGAACTAGGGAACCTGCTACATGCTGCTCTTATACCTTTAGATGTGTGCTAAAAACAGCTGTCTTTGAGTCGCATATCAGGTAGCACGGTAGGAACTTACCAAAAAGAAAACTCACAAAAAGGCTTAGTGTTTCTGTATATTCACACACCAACAGAAAAATCTAAATAGTCCAAACTAGTGGGCTTTGCCTTTTCGAGGGCTTTGCATTTTATTTCCATACACTGCATTTTAGATTTGTATCCAAGCATTTTAAATCTCATTTATAAAGATGTTAATCTTGCTCGTACACATGTTGCACTCTGAAGTGCAAATAATTACAACCATTTATGGTCAGAAAAACTATTCCGCACAGTTTCATGCTTGCAAATGATGCAACAAATTGCAAAAGTCATAAAAATGCAATGCAAGATACCTGACCATTTAAAAAAAAATAATAATAATAAAAATAAAATAAAAAAAATTATATATATATATATATATATATATATATATAATATAAGAATATAAGTATATATATATATAAAAGTATATATGGTTTGATTCCCTACTAGGTCATTGTTTACTGTAGAAACACCGCTTCAAAAGTTCCAGCTTTTGTGGCATCTATTCTCGTTTAAGGGGATTTCAACCACAGTTCCCTGCAGAACAGTTCAAATTCTAAGATAATCGTTAATAAATAACCTGCTGCGATCTTAGCTCGCTCCTGAACAGTCAAGCGGTTTGCCATCCTTGGTTATGTTGCATGTGCCGACTCTCGAGGCCGATGCCTCTACAGTACTAGTGACGCAAGAAATATGAAATCCTGTTTACTATTGTCTATTTAGAGACTATTTTCATTATGGCTCCAGTGACACTACGAGTTCTATAGCCATTACAAAGTGCCTAGTTAATTTTCACCCACCCTGTATATCCGAATCCATTACATCATCTATCTGTGCAATGTTTCGAGTGCCACGCATCTCCAAAGCATAACATACCTTCATGCTTAATAGGCGACAATAAAGTATTCTTTTCATCGAACGCTATTCATTTCATTTTTATAAATGTACTTTTGGTGATCGTTGCCAAATAGCTTTTACTTCATTCACAGTCCACAGCACATGTTTAAAAAAAAAAATTTGGCAAAAAAATACATTTTAATAATGTTTTGCCTAAATGAATATCAGACATCCACTTTTATGATGAGGTTACACATGATAAGGTTTCTTGCTGATGATTCTTCAACCGCAGTCACACTCAGCCACATTCCCACTATGACTTCATAGGGTTTTAATTGACGTACTACAAGCAGGGCGTAGATGGGAAAGATTTGATATCGTTCTGACTGAATTATCATTGGGATGTCACTGCATTGTTGCTACGCCAATGGAGATCCCACAACGAGCTCTTATTACATTATGGTAGAGTTTATCACGTTTATGGCATACAGGCAGCAGCTTATCAGTACATCTACAGTACAGTACGTCACGTTCAGAGAATTTACTTTATATACACTGGATCCAATTCTTCATTTCAACTACCAAGTCATGTTTCTTTGCCTTTGAAGACGTCTATTCTAACAATCTCACATAAACTCAAAGTACAGCTTTTTAGAAACTAAGTAAAAGTTTGACCAAACATGGGTTTAAAAGTCAGAGATAGAACTAGCACTTTCATACTGAAAAGTATAAAAATCTAAAGAAATCCAATGTAATTACCATTGTAATGTATACATAATGAGCAACTGGAGGAAACGGTGGCGAGGAAAAACTCTGAGGCAAGAAGAAGAAACCTTCAGAGAGACCAGATTCAAAAGGGAACCCATCCTCTTCTGGGTGACACCAGATAGTACTATAATAAATCACATCACTTATATTACTGTCTAACGTGTCATAACAAAGTGCCAATTGTGTTAAAAGGAATCTGAGCATACCCAAGATTAAAACCAGGACTTGACTTTATACCTACTGTACTGTATTAAATGATGAAAGGAAGATCATTGACCGAGGCAAGACATGTAAACATTTCTTAGCAATTGAGTCTTTAGGCTATCTAAAGAATAACATCCACAGTCATCCTTAGCACGCCTGCATCCTACCATCCACAGTAAGGGAGAAATGTGTCGCTTTTCAATATGAGCACTTTCTTTAAGGAGATGTTATTTAATATTTATGGAAGACTTGGGCTTTTGTGCTTACTGATTTCTCAGCAAGCTTCATTTCTTTTGGCTTATTAATGTAACTTCAAAAGAGATGGGGGGGGAATATGGTGGTAAAAGAGACGACACGACTGTATATAGCAGTTAAAGGAAAGTGAAAGCTTTAACTTGTCTCAAAGATTTTCCATAAATATAAGAAACATGTCCTTCATATATAAACATACAGTAAACACAGTTTTTATGCTGGCTATGTATTAAATGGATACAGTATATATGTGTGTGTGTATATATATATATATATATATATATATATATATATATACACACACAGTACAGTATATATGTACAACTGTGGTAGGTCCTCCGGTTAACATTTACAAACATATCCACACCATTTGGGGACGCCGATTAGCCTAATCTACTGTAGCTGCATGTTTTTTAACTGTGGGAGGAAACCAGAGAACACGGAGGAGAGAGGTGCATGGCGACAGTGCAAACCACTAAGCTACTTGTATATGAATATCATGTATATGTATATGCAAATGAAATAGGTTCCTAAATGTAAAAATAGCGCATATTATACTGCACATGTGTGAAGGTGGGCATGATGTAAAGGAGTGGATGGAGGGGGGGATTACTGTAAAGTGTAGGGTAACAGATCTGACTGCTGCACGAGGGCGGTGTGTGTGTGTGTGCCTGTGTGTCAAAGTAGCCTCTCGTAATAGGATTTGGCCAGAAGAGCAAAGAGCGCCTCAGAGGTGAGAACAGCTATTAAAATGACTTCACTCACCCTCCTCTGAGCATGTGTAGGTGCTCACTTACACCATGCCATTCTAATTGGGCCACTTATTATAAGTCATATGAGATGCACCAAGGTGCTGTATGTATGTATATATATATATATATATATATATATATATATATATTTTATTTTTATTTTTTTCCCAGTAATTCAATTCAAAAAGTGAAACTTGTATATTATATAGCTTCATTACAGACAGATTGATATATATCAAGTGTATATTTCTTTTCATTTTGATGATTATGGCTTAGAGCTAATGAAAAGCCAAAATTCAGTATCTCAGAAAATCAAAATACTACATTGTGAAAAAGTTCAATATTGGAGACTCATGGTATCGCACTCGAATCACCTAATTAACTCCAAACACCTGCAAAGGTTTCCTGATCCTTTAAATGGTCTCTCAGTCTGGTTCAGTAGGCTGGCTGTTCACAGAGTGCTGTATCCAAGCACATTAATGGAAAGTTGAATGGAAGGAAAAGATGTGGTACAAGAAGGTGCACAAGCAACAGGGATAACTGCAGCCTTGAGAGGATTGTGAAACTAAGCCCATTCATGAATTTGGGGAAGATTCACAAGGAGAGAACTGCAGCTGGAGTCGGCCAGCTAAGAGCCAGTCAGTGGCTAAGAGCCACCACACACAGATATATCCTGGACATGGACATCAACCAGAGACAACGCCAGAAGCATCTTACCTGGGCTAAGGACAAAAAGGACTGGACTGTTGCTCATGTCCTCTTTACAGATGAAAGTAAGTTTTCAAGTTCTCATAGTCTGGAGGAAGAGAGGAGAGGCACACAATCCAAGTTGCTTGACGCTGGTTTGGGGAGCCATGTCATCTGCTGGAGTTGGTCCAAGTCCAAAGTCACCACTGCTATCTACCAGGGGATTTTAGAGCACTTCATGCTTCTGTCTGCTGACAAGCTTTACAGAGATGCTGATTTCCTTTTCCAGCAGGACTTGCCCACAGTGCCAAAACTACCACTAACTGGTTTGCTGGCCATGCTGTTACACTGCTTGAATGGCCAAGCACTTCGCCTGACCTGTACCCCATACAGAATCTATGGGTTCTTGTCAAGAGGGAGATGAGAAACACCTGACCCAACTATAAAGACAAACCGAAGGCTGCTATCAAAGCAACCTGGTCTTTAACAACACCTAAGCAGTTCCCTAAACAGATCACTTCCATGCCATGCCACACTGATGCAGTACTTCATACTAAAGGAGCACCAACCAAGTATTGAATGCATAAATAAACATAATACACACACAAATGTATATGCAATTGTAAATTGGACTGTGGCTTGGAGATACTGTAACAATATTTATAGTCTGTTTGTGTGCTTCTCCAAAGACATCAAAAGATGCTGGATTGTGACCTATGCAATTGGCATGGGAACCTCAATTTGAGTGACACCTTTAAAGGATATGGGTGTGTCTGGACGAGACAGCTTGATGGCTGATATTACACTGAGTGACAATTCCTTTTACCAGGAGTGACAAAAATATGAAAGGGAGAGAAAGTGTGTGTGAGAGACAGAGAGAGAAAGAGAGAGAGAGAGAGAGAGAGAGAGAGAGAGAGAGAGTGAAAATGAATCGGGTGACCTTGCATCACATAGAAAAGCAAACACACTCATCTCTCATATGATCTGGAAAGCAGTGAGGCTTAATTGGCCTCAGTCGCCAATAACATTACCAACAGAGATTTAATGGTACCAAACTGTGTCCTCTGCGTATCGCCTCATTAACGTACAAGGACACATACACACACACACACACACAAAATGTTAAGGCACCCTCATCAACCCTCAGTCACATGCAAGACCCCTTACAAGGCACTTTACCATGCCTACACACTCACACAACCTTCCCATTTACAGTGCCTACTACAGTATGTTAGTGCTACCATAAAAGCAATGACCTTGGAAGGACCGTTCCAAAATGATGTAATATTAGCACCTATAAAGAGGCTTGGATTTACAAAAGCGTTGTGCAAAGAGCATTAATCCTGGAGCGCACAGTTAAAAGAACAGACTCGATTTTACAAAGTGGGTATTGTCTAGTCTGAGCTTTTTTTATTGTGTCATTCAGGAGAGATGGAGGGACAGAAATAAACGTTCCATGTTATCCTGCCAAGGCAGAAAGGATAGAATACGCATGTGTTTAGGGGTAATGGGGATAAGTTTGGGATTAATTAAATGTAAATCACTTGCACATGGATATGGGTGCTGCTTTCAGCCAGTTTGGCAAGCAGGATCAGTTTGGTTCTTGCTTCCTGGATCAGTGATACTGATAATAAAAGCATGGTTTTATCAAATTTATGATCAAATGTTTGTGAAATTTTTTTTTATCGAATGCTTAGAGAGATTTGACTGTAGAGCTTTAATGAAGCAATATCACATGGGACGTTGTGCTGTTGTTCTTGATATAGCACAGTGTGATGCTGCCGTACGCACAAGGGTGCCGAAGATATCATAGCTGTGTCGATGCCCAGGACAACAGCACGAGCTCGAGTGATATATTGCTTTTATATAACAGTTTCACGATAACGCCATTATCAACAGATTATGATGTGCTTGTTACTGTATTTTAACCAGTGATTTTGCTTCACCAACCCATATCCTTCCACAAATGGCTTAACTTACCGACCGCGAGTGACGGAGGGGGCAACTCACAGTTATCAACTGAGAGTGTAATTAACAGGGGTTACTTACAGTACAGTATGGGAATTACTTTATATTTCCACTTATTCCACTTTAGAATATCAGCTAATTTACAGGGGTCAGGGGTTAAATCTCAAATAGCAGTAAATGAAAAGCTAGTGCGCTAGGGTGTATAATCCTCCCTGATTGTAGTGCCCTTGATCAGGGGTTAGAGGAGGATTTTGGATTCAGCATCATGTTAGAAGATTTTCAGCTTTGTAGCACAACATGGACGGTTCAGAGGCAAATTCAGAGCGTCTTACCAAGAAGACAAAAAGTTGTTGATGACGTAATGCTATCAGATGTGTTTTCTTGCTGAAAGTGTTTCCATGACCGGTTTTGATTGTGGGTTTTGGCAGCCAGTTGCTCTCCAATTTCCAGTAATGTAGACTGTACTGCCACTACTTTCACCCATGCTGCCAAACAATAGTTGGTGTAATTAACGATTGTTATATGTTGGCATATCACCTATGACGGCATAGTGGCTTAGACGTTAGCACTGTTGCCTTGCACCTTCAGGGTCTGGGTTCAATCTTCACCTTGGGTCTGTGTGCATGAAGTTTGTGTGTTCTCCCCGAATTTTGGCGGATTTCCTCCGGATGCTGTGTAGTCCAAAGACATCCAGATTACGCCACTTGGTTTTCCCAAATTCCATGTAGTGTGTGAATGAGAGCATGTGTGTATACGTGTGCGAGGGAAGGGCACCCTGTCCAGGGTGTACTCGACTGTACTGTAGGTCTCTGAGGTTAGACTCCAGGATCCCGGCGACCTATACAGGATAAAGTTGTATAGATGATGAGTGAGTGAGTAGAACCTATGATGGAGTGATATGTATAGTTAAACATCCCAGTGCTGTTTTATTCTATATCACTACTCATGGAATGCCTCTCGTCCAATCAGATTACTCGGTCTGAGCCGAATTCTAGAATCTGATTGGTCAGATTTTTTTTTTTTTTGTTGCATAGATGTAATGTGAATCAAATGGAGCATTCTAATATATTATCATCACAAACGCTATTTCGCACCAAACCCTCTTGTTTACTTTCTCTTGTCCTTGACTATTTTTCTCCAGTTAGATGGAATTCAGTGGCTGGCTTGAGGCCATTTCTTACTTTCTTACTCTTTCTACCTAAGAAAAGATTCTCAGCCTCCTAGAGCATCCCCAGAAGGACAAAAAGCATTCACTTAGCACAGAATGGCCACATCACTGCCGACACGCAGGTATGCGCGCGCGTGCGTGTGTGTGTGATGGATGAATAAAGATGTCACGGCGGCCGGGGCCGAGATATCAATATACAGATCTGTGATAGGAATCTGTGCTTCAATTTCATTCCTGTGCTGCAGGAAGAGAGGTAATAAGCGAAGCAGGAAAGGCACTCAGGGAATGAGTCTCCAAATACACAGAGCGCATAAGCGCGCACACCCACGTGCCCAAACACAGGCTGGTATGAAGCATAACTTGATTTCGGAAGGCCAAGGCTAAAGTGGGTATGAAATCGGGAGAGAGATAACTTGGGGGAAAAGGAAGAGAGAGAGAGGGAGAGACGTTGACAGAGATGGAGAGAGGGATAGAGCTGCAGACAGAAACGGATCAGGTATATATCCATCATCTGCCACACATCATCTCCCATCTCGTCTGAGATATTGCATTACATATACTGTGAGAGTGTGTATCTGTGTTTGGGAGGGGGGTTTAAACCGATCAGAAGGTCACTATCTAGGCATGAGTAAGTATTATTATTATTATTATTATTATTATTATTATTATAAGAGTCTTGATGGAAATTTTATTGCACAAAGGCTCCTGTTCCAATATGGTATATATAACAGTCCTTTGTCAACGTTCCCGCGCTTGTTCCCCTTGAGGAAGTCCCCATCACAGTGTTAAAAGGTGTTCTAATACTTTATTAGCTGAAGCGAAGTTTAATAAATGAACCCTTGAAGCCTGGAGGGGCTGACTACCATGGCCCGAGAGTTCAGGAACAGAAGGCATTGTTATCAGGTGCAATTAACCTTATAAAAAAAAGTAAGAACTGGAGATTTAGTAGCGCTAGTCAGCACATTAGTTCCTATTACTGTACATATAGAAGGGGGAAAAAAAACTGACAAATGCTTCCTGTGGGGAGAAAAAAAAATATTGCTCCATGCAAAACACCTTCTTGTATATCCGATTTCAAGCGGCGACTGATGACACGTGTGTTCCGCTTATGCTAAGTCTCCGACAGCTTGTAAGCGCTAATGACAGGTGGAGACGGCCAAGACGGATAAAAAACAAAAAAGGGCTCGATTTGTTTCCTGTAATGAGCAGAAATTTGGAAACCATCCTGCTGCATTACATACATCAGACTTAATGAAGGGGGGGATAAATTACTTTTTGCACACCCTCTGGATCGCACATCACTCAAATTAGCAGGTCTTCAATTAAACTGATTAATTCAGATAATAAATGTGTGGTGCTATGCTTCATGGATTTTAAACATATAGTCGGTAAATAAATGCAGACACTAGTCTATGTTTTTAAGCAATTTTCCTTGTGTGGGTCAACAATGTGCTGTAGAGTAATCTATCCTGGGAAATGCTCTCTCTCTCTCTCTCTGTCAGATCACTTTGTCAGATCACGTTGGATCAGTTGATTCGAACATCCCATCGCCTTAATTTGAATCTGTACAGAAACAAACATGGCATGTTCCTCCTCTTCTCCTCCTCATCACAATAAAGTGAGACGTGGTTGCGCAATGACCTTTACATACCTTCAGAATAATGTTAGATGTTATCACATCAAAGCAGGCAGAGCATTATTTGCATAAACACTCAATCATGAATTAGGAATAAGCACCCTAACCGACATACGTCAAATAATAACTACACTATTTACAATAGTGGTGTTCAAACCAAACCGGGACTTTTGATTGCGCAGAATGACTGAACACACTTAGAAGAGTATAAACTGCCTGTATTTCTCTATATAACCCCCTGGAAACATGATAGGATTAATAGCCCACTTTAGTATCCTCACATCTTTACATTAGGTACAATTGATTTGTACCATGCCCAGGAACGATTTGTCCCCCTCTGAAAAGTGTCCACAGTGTTATTTTGCTTCGTACTCGGGTACACCTGCATATTTTCACCATTTGATACAGCAGGTGGCGATATGCACCTAGTTATTTCAAAGAGAAGAAAAGATTAAGTCGTTCATCGCGCTATGCCTAATGTTATTCATATTTTGGAAAAAAAATGCCCAGATCAAAGCTTTCACGTGCCTTCCTACTCCATCAGCTATGGCTTTGTAGGTCAGAAGATAAGATTTACAGAAGGGGGGGGGCACAGCAGTGATGATGTCACAACCCCTTCCGTTTTCATGTCCGATTCAATCCATAGCAGAGTATGCTGAATTGTTCTTGAGTGCGGAATGATTGTGTTCTCACTGATCAAAATGAACCGGAGAAATGCCTTTGAAGTGAGATCAGGACTGTACTTTAGGGGGCTTTGGCAATAACTCCCAGCTGATTTCTTCTAATGTGCAAGTGGTGTTGGGGAAGATTGTGTTTACATCTCCCACTGATCGGTGTAATGCAAGTTAGTGGCAAGTTATGAATCAATTTTCAAGGATCAGGTATTCCACTGCTGAATGTTCATGGCGACTACCACAAGGCCTCCAAGCCACCTTACAGGCTTTTTGAAAACAATTGCACGTTTGAAATGTTTTAAAGAGTGTCATCGGCATACTGCGCTTGAAGTGTTCTGTAAATGTCAGACGCCTTCATTCACAAGAAAATTTTTATCACAAGTCCCTGTTTGATTTGAACGCTGTATTGTATTGTATTGTATTGTAAAGACTCCGGTCTACATACTGTAGTTTATTGCTGAATCATTGCTGGTATAAAACCCAGACATTAGGGACTAATTTCCTCTATTATAATTTCCTGTCAATATTTTTCTCTCTTCAACACTGTATTCTTGATTCTGGTTCAACAGAAGCAAACCAGACAGGCCCTGCGTTTCTATAGTAACAATTCCTACAGTCTAACAATAAATAGATTATAATAACTTTAACATGATCCCTCATAAAGGTGAGGTGTTCTCCGAGAAGAAAACATTTCACATTTACGGAAGACGTCTCCAGCTCTCAATCCGAGGGTAAAGCTGGTTGCTGCATTTTTTTTTCTTTCTGTAACATGACAAGCTACATTATTTTTCTTATTAAACAGTAGAGCTAATACAAGAGATACCAGGAACAAAGTTTTCAAAAACGTTCCATAGCTTTACATATAAGTATGAATGAATTAAACGGATGATGTATTAATTGTTTAATAAATATATTTGGTCAATAATGGCAAGTTGCACTGGCATAAAAAAATTAAACTATTTATTGTAACTATTTGTCGCATAAAAAATTTCGGCATGCTTATAGTATATTTTAGGTTTCTTACTTTTTTTTAATCTCCCAACCATTTTGATACCAAAGTAAAATCAGGTAAATGGCATGGGACCTTCACATTTGGCTTCATCCTACGCAAACACTGTTCGTAACAGAATCCAAAACCATAGTTTCTTGCCACTCGTTCGTTCACACTCCAGCAGCATCGTACATTATGTGGGCTTCGTTACTACCTCCTCCACAAAACCTCAAACAAACCTGAACAAACCCCCCGTAACACACTGGATGATCCTCGTTTTTAATGAAGAGCGCTTGGGTATTAAGTAGATCCTGTATGTGAGATTACCGACAACAAGTCAGAGTCAGGTCCGATTTAATTCTCTAATGGTTCTGCGGCTAACCGCTGTCAAGGGCTTCAAGCCTAATCTCCTACACACTATTTCTTATTTATATGGATTTATGAGCACATTATTATTATGGTGTGTGAATACAATTCTTCAGGCCTGGTGTATCTGCAAGAGCTCAGTTTATCTAACCACACACACTCACCTCCTGTTTCCTTAATGCCCCCTAACTCTGTGGGACGGACTTCCTTTGGTCTGTGTGTGTGTGTGTGTGTGTGTGCACACATGTGGAGGCCATTAAGCAGATTAAACACCAAAGTTCTAAACTTTCCATCTCTCAGTCTCGGTGTTTTATTAGTAAATAAAAGAATACATTGGAGTAACGCACACTAAGAGATAGAAAACAGGAATTCCCATATTTTTTGTTACAGTAACACATTTACATAGAGACACAGTAAGGAGAAGTCTATGTTTGTGTGAGTGTGTGTGTGTGTGTTTGTACTACCTGTCAGAAGTGTGATAGATTACCAATGCGCGTACATCCATCATCCGTCATGGCTGAAGCTCTAGTTCTACACAACGGTGTGATGCCCACCCACCCATACATACATGCGCGCACACACACACACACCCGGCTTAACATCCCAATAAAGTAGTAGCATTTTACACACTTTCCGACTCGTAGACAGACAATCATAAAAATGGGGCGTCTTAAAATACCCTCTAAACCTCCAGATTTTTAATTAAAAGAAACTTCATCATCAAGAGACTCCTTAAAAATGAAAACGGGACAGAAATGATTAATCACCATAGACGTGCCGAAGTGTATTTGCTTCTCTCAGGAAATCTAAAAATACAAGCAACATTTAGAGCTAGTCGACCAAATTTTTAATTTCGGTACGAATACTAAAGTTAAACGTGAAATGAACGAAAACTAGCGTAGACCAATTATCTTTATGCTAATGAGGTCACGCAAGCTGCACCTTGTAGCTTTTATTCATTATTAGCTGCATTAGTCCCACATTTTGACAATGAATGATTCCTTTTATTTAGGTTTTGGGGCGACTTTTTCGGTTTATCAGTTGCTTCATTATTACATGAAATGAAGAATTAAGAGATAAGAAAATATTTATCAATTGTTACTTCAATCATGAAACATATCGATTTTGTAACTTATTTGTAACAAACGATATTGTAACAAACTTTGACATATTTGATCTCTTAATTGTGAGTTATATCATAACTGAGTTATTTTCTACAACCTTGACCTTATTCTTATAAATAGGTGTTAATATAATTAAATTCTCACATCGTACAAGCTAATATTTCAAACGTTTAACTATTTTTCTTTTTTTTTGGGTAAATAAGCAACGTACCACTATTAATTTCAAATGGAACAGGAGAATGAACAGCATAGCATGTCTGCCGTGTTGGTGTGGCCAAGTTAAGGGTAAGGGGATAGTCTTATAAGTAGAAGCATGATGTCACTGTGACATACAACTATGAGATTAAAACTTGATATTACTTTATTAGGAATAGCTGAACACCTATACGTTCATGCATTTATCTGATCTGCCAATCATGTGGCAGCAGCGCAATGCACTGATAATACAGATAGAGGTCAGCAGCTTTGGGTAACATCGATATCCATACTATTAGAATAGATCTCAGTGGCATTATTGTTGGTGCCAAATGGGCTGGTTTGAGTATTTGAGTAACTGTTGCGATCTTTCTCCTGAGGTTTTCTGCAATTTTAACAGTCACTGTTGCTTTACAGAATTATAAAAGATGGAAATAAATTTGAAAATGGACTAAAAAAAAAACAGGGGTAAGAAAAAAGCTTACTGAGATGACAATAAGAAGAAACCTTGAGAGGAACCAGACTTAACAGGAAACCCATTCTCATTTGGGTGAAATCAGATACGATGACTACACAGTAAAGCCTCTAGGATATCTGTGTGCAGAGGTTCAAAATTCAGTATAACATGACCTTTGTTTAGGTTAATATGAAATCCACTTTTGTTGTTGGAGACTTGAGGACAATTTGAGTTCTAACCTACTGAATGACTGCAGTCGGAAGGCATCACAGAAAAACTGCCCACATCAGCTTATTCCAAGACCAGCTTCATGATCATGAAGTGGAACCATCCTCACTCACCACATGCACCCCAAGAAGACCATATGAGGCCGTCCTCAGCAGCAAGCCAGAGGCATTCAGCACCAAGCTTTCATAAGACGAGAACTCCAACCAGCATCTCACAATGCACTACACATGAGACCCCACGGCAGATGAGCTACAACACCACCACACCAGGGTGCAATTTTGTCCGCCATAAAGAGAAGGCTTCAGCTGCAGAGGGCACAAGATCACCAAAAATCTACAGTTGAAGACTTGGAAACCAGCCTGGTTTTATGAATCTCAATTTCTGCTGAGGGACCACAGGGTCAGTATTTGGTATGAACAGCATGAATCCATGGACCAAACTTGGCTTGTGTCAACAGTCCAGACTTGTGGAGGCAGTATATTGGTGTGGGGAATGTTTTCTTTGCACACCTCAGGCCACATCATGGCATTAATACCAACACCAATCATCGATTGAATGCAATAGATAATACCCCTATCTTACCTATGCGGTTTGACTTACGGTAAGATGCGGTGTTATGCACCGTGAGCCGCCGCGAGTGACAGCCCGACGTCCCGCAAAGTTCTGCAAGGTCCGCGAGCTTCCGCGAGGGCCTGGAAATTAAATGTTAAATTTTTCGCGTGGAAAGATGAAAACGTATTCACAGCGGCAAAACTCGCGGTGAATCATGATGAACTGTACTTAAAGCCACTGCGCGAAACCACGTAAGTGAGATAAGGATATTATTTAAGTATTGTTGTTGACCACAGGCATGGTCATGGGCATAATAACCAAAATCTATTGTCTAATGATTACTTACAGCATGATAATGCACCATGTCATAAAGACTATGATAAATGTTTAATTGAACACGACAGTGTGCTTTCGTAGAACAGGAGATTCATGGCTCCTGAAAAATCTGCAGGAATTGGAAGGTGTAATCATGGCAACATGGACCGGAATTTGAAAGTAATTTCTCCAACAATTGGTGTCATCAAGTTGACCATGTTCATATTGTTAAGCATTAAGGCCTTTTTCCCCTCCAGAATGGAGAGCAACGATATCCATTATTAGCATAGTCTTTTTGATAAGTTTTTAATGAGGGTATCTTCTAATGTTTGGTGGGAAAAGGTTCCATACTGTACCTTCAACAGCTGTGTAAGCAAAGTCCTTTTAAAGCTGTAGGAGGTAAAATCAATTGATGTTTGAAATGGTGTATGATATAAGAGTGGCTGTCAAAACATTTACTCCTTGATATTTATTTCATGAATCTCAAAGTTTCAGGCTTTTTTTGTGTCCTCTGTGACTTCATTGCTCCCAACACAACTATAAATGCAAATGGAGGGGTTATTAATGTTATTTCCATCACTGTTGAAGGACTTTCACCACTGGAAAGGAGAAATCCTTTATTCAGGGCAAAGAAGATGCTTGACAAAATGATTAGTGCATCTTCTCTTGGTTTCTCTGATGTCCAAGAAAGACAATAAATAACTTCAACAGTGCTATCAAATGAAAAACAGTTCCTTTGGACCCCAGACTTTTCCGAAACTGCACACCATATTTAGGTGATAAAACACCATTCTTCACACTGAAGTTCAAGCTGAGCATTAGAATGAAAAAGGAAAGGTGCCTCTGAACGTGGCATGGTTGTTGGTGCCAGACAGGCTGTTCTGGGTATTTTTAAAACTGCTGATCTACTGGGATTTTCACAAACAACCATCTCAGGGTTTACAGAGAATGGCCTGGAAAACAGAAAGTATCCAGTGAGCAGCAGTTCACTCTGCAAAAATGCCTTGTTGATGCCAGAGGTCAAAGGAAAATGGCCAGACTGGTCTGAGCTGATAGAAAGGCAAAAGTAACTCAAATAACATCTTGTTACAACTGAGCTATGCCAAAGAGTATCTCTGAACTCACAACACGTCTAACCTTGAACCAGATGGGCTACAGCAGCAGAAGACCACATTGGGTGCAACTTCTGTCATCTAAGAACAGGAAACTGAGGCTACAATCTGAATGGGCAAACTGGAAAATAGAAGATTGGAAAACATTGCCTGAACTGATGAGTCTCGGTTTCTGCTGCGACATTCGGATGGTAGGGTCAGAATCTGGCGTAAAAAAAAACATGGATCCGTCCTGCCTTCTATAAACAGTTCGGGCTGCTGTTATTGGTGTAATGGTGTAAGGGAAATTTTCTTGGCACATTTTTGGGCTCCTTACTACCTCCTTAACTGAGCGTTGTTTAAATGCCACAGCTTGCCTGAATATAGTTGTTGACCATGTCTACCCCTTTATGACCACAAGATAACGCACCATGTCCCAAAGCTAAAATCATCTCATATTGGTTTCTTGAACATGACAATGAGGTCGCTGTACTCAAATGGTCCTCAGAGTCACCAGATCTCAATATAATAGAGCACCTTTGGGATGTGATGGAACGAGAGATTCGCGTTGTGAATGTTCAGCCGACTGCAGCAAATCTGGAGCGCTGTTAATTTAGACCAACACGCCTTCGAGTGCCGCAGTGGTAAAGCGCTCGCCGTATCATCCGGAGGTCGCGAGTTCGGTTCCCGGGTGATGCTGCAACCACTCGCAGCCGGAGGTCTAGAGAGAGCTGATCACTCAGAGGGGCGGGATGAGAGGTACTTAGTGCTCCCACATTAATCACGGCTCTACAGCCAATCAGGGGCATCTGTGAGCTCACGCAAGCGGAAGGAGCAGATAGCGCTGTCCTGCGAGTGTGTTACGCCGCCCCTAACGGGTGAGCGAGTGAGCAGTTTGAAAAGATGCGGTCGGCTGGCATAACGTGGTTCGGAGGAAACATGTGATAGTCTTCGGCCCTCCCGACTGAGTGGTACTGTAGGAGTAGCCTTAATGTGGGAGCCCCCTAGTGACGGGGAGGAATTGGACACGACTAAATTAGGGAGAAAATCGGGAACAAAATCCCCAAAAAAATAATAACAAAAAAAAAATTGGACAAAGACATCTTTGAGGAATGTTTCCAGCACCATGTTGAATGTATTCTATGAAAAATTAAGCCAGTTCTGAAGGTAAAAGGGGGTTAAACCCAGTACTAGCAAGGTGTACCCAATGAAGTAGCGGGTATGTGCATAGGTTTATATGTATGTATGCATATATGGGAATAGGAGTGAAAGCAGTGCTGTTTAAAATGTGAAGTGGAAAAGTTTTCTCATCAGGATTGCTATTAAGATTGACTGGAGATGCACGTTTCATACAGCAACGTGTATATGTGTTGCATCAACGCATCAAAACAGCTGACAAGGCAAGATGGTGTACAGTTGCCGTTTCTTGCATATCCTCCGTAACTGCGTGTGTGAGAATACGGGTACAGTCGCTGGCATGGTCGTCATAGCGACCATGATCTAAACCGGATGGTGTTTCTCAGCTCAAAGGACCGATTCTGTTCGAGTCAGGATACTGTGAAAAGAGCTGAACCAGCACACACACTCGCTCACCCTACTGATGAGCACAAATGGGAAGTGTCTCATCAGGACAGATGCTCCCTACAGGCAATACAAGCACAAACTGACTGCCACACGTGAACAAAAGGTAACATACTGTACCTGGAGCCGTGTATGGGCCACGTGCTGATCGGCTTCTAAGCGTGCTTAGTGAGGTAATTTCACACTCTGTAAACTACCATTTATACACGTCAAAGCTTGGAAATTTTGAGTGTGAATGAAACATGGGTGAGAGCGGGGACCTAAACACTTCTCTCTCTCACACACACACCCGCCCCACACACACACACACATCCTTATGAATCTCTTAATGGTCCTGATCTCATCAAAAATGTATAAAGATCGGAAGAAGAACATCACGCTGCTGGATTTTGTTTTATAATTGTCATACAAATTAAATTCTAAGACAAAGTGTAAACATTAACCCTGCGCTACATTATTTTCCTTCTCATTCTATATGCAATAGACCAGATCCTATACAATTCTGCTCAACCTCTATATGCCCAATATGTGTGTGTATAAGCGCATGATTGATAAAACAGGGTTTTTCAACACTAGCACTTTGCTTTAATTAGAGGCTGACCTCCTCTAACCATAAATTCATTTCCGCTTTAAACACAGAGGGTGAGAGACCTCACACTCTCTCTCTCTCTCTCTCTCTCTCTCTCTCTCACACACATACACAAACTCTCTCTCGCTCTCCAGCATCCAAGCTGTTTAGTAATTAGCATATATAACCTCTTGCCAGTCTGATTTATTCATTCCTATAAACACAGTGTAAAGTGAAAATCTAGATGTGCTTGTATACATATGCGCACAAGCGCAAACACGTACGCTAATGGAAACGCACAGCATCAGCCTATTTTTTCAAATTAATATGAGGTCTTAACGCCTTTTCCATCAGTCACTCTGGCACTGTGCGCGTGTGTGTGTTTTTGAAGGACTGCAAGTTCAGAAGGCTTTAGGGGCTTCTTGTGTCCCCTGGCTAAAAGCAGCAATGAATCAGAGCTACCACCTACTTCAGGACCATTAATAAACACACACACACACACACGCAAACACACACACGCACACACAAATGAATAGACAGTGAAAATGAGTTATAAAAGGAAGGGCACAACATGAAGAAAGGAGGGTGGGAAGAGAAAAACAAAATACTCAATGGATGTAAAATTACATCTAGACATAAGGAGGAAATTAAGTCTCCTCAGCTGAATGAAGGTTACTGTAATACGTTTCACACTACTGCAGCCATGATTACAGATTTTCAAGGGCTTTTGGAGAAAGATGGAGTTTATCAAACATGACTTGTTTGTTCAGCCCGAATCTGGATGAACCATGAGTGTGTGATAATTAATGATCTCTTATGAGTGTGTCATCTGCAAGCATTCTGTATTACGCTTTTTTTTTTTTTTTGCCATGCAAATCTTGCAAATCCCCCCAAATTACTCAGTTCTTTCATAATCTGTCTACCTTAAAGCAATTAGGCGGACAGCAATTACAGGAAATCTCACAAACAAGTGAGCATTAGCTCCTCTTCTTAGTTAAACTTCCTAACTTTATATACAACTTGGCTTGTTCAAATTAATTTGCAATGAGATCATGTAATTAATTATTTCTTTTTTTTTATCCTGAATGCAGGATAAAGCGGTATAGACGATGAGTTAGTGAGTGAGTGAGTTTATCCTAGGGGTCGCCACATGTCGCATCCCTCCCTCTTCCTAACCAGGCTTGGGACCGGCAATGCATGCCATGGCTGTGTTGTACAGGATCCAGCAGTGGCAACCTGGCAGTGGCAGGATTCGAACCCTCAACCATCAGATCATCAACCCAGAGCCACAACTACCCCAAAATTCGAATTAATTAAGTAATCATTCTGGAGATTGCAACCATGACACCACCAAATTAAAGAGGTACAAAAATAACTTATTGCATCAAAGAAAGACAGAAAAGGGGCCTCCGAGTGGCGCAGTGGTAAAGTGCCTGGTTCGATTCCCGGGTGATGCTGGAACCTCTCGCAGCCGGAGGTCTAGAGAGAGCTGATTGGACGAGCTCTCTCAGAGGGGAGGGATGAGAGGTACTTAGTGCTCCCACA
>JAQQZT010000036.1:6039310-6055773 GCA_030068275.1 Clarias platycephalus | reverse complement strand
GTGGGAGCCCCCTAGTGACGGGGAGGAATTGGACACGACTAAATTAGGGAGAAAATCGGGGAAAAAATCCAAAAAAAAAAAAAGAAAGACAGAAAGATAGATATGATTTTCCATCAGAATTGAAAAACAAGAGCCTGTTTGGACTGAATAATTCTCCCCAGAGATTCACGAGTTCCATATCAAAACACTAGACTCGACTGTTTACGTGCATGCAGGGGCAAACTGCAACTTCATTCAAGCGCAGCCCTTTTCTAATCTCTTCCTTCCATCAGCTTTAATTGTTTCTTTCTCCTTGCCTGAACCTCAGCTGAGGTTTGCATCTATCACATTTGCCTGTGTGTGTATGTGTGAGTGTGTGCCTGAGACCCCTTCCTGATAATCCATCTGCCAGGATTGTAATTAAGATAGACAGATAATTAGGAGCCTGTTTAAAAGTGTTTGTGTATCCATCACAGATCAAACCATTAGTGCTTTACTCAAAGCTAAATATAGGAACTATAACCATTTACTAAAGAAATAATACAATATTTCCAATATTTAAGAGCACAGATGGACAGCAACAACTCATTGGTCAGGTTTGTGTGTTCATGGCTAGAGGTTTGCTAAATCCCTGAACTTTTAAAGAGCCATCTGTTCGGCTACAGAGTCAAACCCGGTATTGTCTTGTGTCTCAGTTTAAAGCCAAATGGACTAAAAGTGGCTGTGAAATTGGTAAAATCATAATTTTCTATTTTTATTTTTCATTTTCTATTGTATTCTTGTCAGGAAAGTGTTAGATCCAGAACGGACTCCCTGGATGAAACCTTCCACACCCACTAGTATCACAAGCAGCTATTAATAAGCTTTCTGATTTTGCAGCAACTTTGGATGGCTTTTCAGTTATATCATGTGCAATAGTGAATAACCTTGGTGTAATATTTTTGACTCCAGTCTCTAATATTAAGTTGTTAAACTATACACTAATTAAGATTACTAGGTTGACTCGAGTACTAAGATTACTCGTTTTTATCCCCTGAACATTGATAGGCTAAGAAAAACAGTATATTACATGAAAAATGACGTGTGGTGGTTAGCACTGTGGCCATGGACATATTCCAGTGTACCTACACAGTCCAAATACATGCAGATTAATTTAACTTATGTTTTCCCGAATTCCCCATAGCGTGAGCTTATGTGCTTGTGCCCTGCAACAATTGGCACCCCATCCAGGGTGAAACCCGTCTAGTACCTCGAGTCCCCTGATATAGGCTCCAGGCTTCCCGTGACCCTTTACAGGATAAGTGGTACAGAGAATAAGTGTGTGTGAGAGATAGTTTCTTTAGCTTTAGGTTGAAACCTGTAATGTTTTGCTGTTTGCTCGTATCACCTCTGCTGGATCCACATTGCATTGGCTCCCAGTAAAATGTGTTATCTATTATTAAAATAATAGTTTTAATCACTTGAAGACCAGTGCCTCTGATGTTTTTTGATTTGTCATATTTTCTGTTTTGATCAAAAGATGCAGGCTCTTTATTAGTACCTAGAATAATGAACAGTATAACAAGTAGCAGAGCTTTTTTCTAGAATAGCCATTCAGTCACTGGTCAGACTCAGATACAATAGTTACTTTAGAATTTAAAATCTAATCCTAAAGTTAAACTTTTTCAAGTACTTCTTATTTTGGTAAAGGCGTAGATCCAGGAAATCAATGGCTTTTAAGAGTTATACTGTAGTTAATTGTAATTATTTGATACCACACTCCTAATACACACACACTCAGGGATTAATGTTAGGGTTGCTTGTGTTACTCATAGCTAGATGACACAATGTCTTCTCGTACAATCACTCAAGTTTAAACCGCCCTAGGACAAGAGACCTTTTCTCTCTTTCCCTTTACTGAGCTCTACATGACTATCTCCTAACTCTCCCATGTGATGCTGTTTCCAGATCCTGACACACTTTAACTGCTCTCACTCCTTTCAACCTCCAGACCTGCCTGGTTTATCTGACATCTTCCTTCTGCCCGAGGCTTCGGAACTGGTGAGCTTTTGCAGCTATGGAGGGTTGCGCAGGGACACACTAAAGATTGGCACTTCCCGAAAAGACTTGTACTTTTAACACACTTAATACTGTGTGACTTTCCTTTTTTAACTCTACTGTCCAACATCTTGTTTACTTTTATGAAATTACAAAATGCAATTTTATTGAAATGTCTAATGCAATAAAAATACAAATACAACAGACAGATAAAATTGGCCTGTCTGGAAAAATCCGACCAGTGGCTCTAATAGCAGTACTGAAGTATGGCATTGATGCATTAACCATAACGGCAGAAACAACTAGTGTTCGGTATGATCATTCAAAAAAAGTCATATATTTTATTATACCACACTCATCCTGCATTCTGTGGACAGAATCCTGAAAAGAATGCAGCATCAGGTACAATGGCGAAAATGCCAGAAGAAACAGTACTGATTTTATGCATGAACATTTGCATGAAAGACTGGTTGGAAATCCCCATATGCAAATAAAAGGAAGGAGGGAAAAAGGGCCAAAGAATAAAACTGGCATTCTTTCGGGCCTCCAGATACAGGCAGATCAATCAGACCTAGTGATGATAGTAACTCAGTAACATCCAAAGGGAGAAATATGAGAAGGTGAGAAATACCAGGGACTGAAAGAGGAACTAAAGGAAATGTTTAAGGTTAAACTCTTGAGCTCTTGCGTCTGTGGCCCCCTAAGCTGTAAGATCAACTACAACAGATTACAGCAATCTCAGCCGAGAAGAGAGCCAGAAGAATGCCACACCCTCAATGTCCCAGTTTAACTGATATGAACGTGAGTCTCTAGTGTAATGTTGTTAGATACCTGTAAAAGTATTCTGAACATTGTTGCTGTTGTTTATTGACAAATGCTTTAATATAGATCTTAATTTAAATAGGAGAAAAGAAAAAAAAATGTTTATGGTTATTCTTTTCATACTTCTCATCTCTTTTCTTCCTCATTTGAGTCTTGCTTCTGATACCGTACTCTGGATGATTTTATATGTATTATCAGTGTTATATGTATTATCCATGTCCTGGAGGCCGATCAACCTTACAGAAACGTGTTCTCCATCTAAAACACCATATTCAACCTATAACGTGTGAGGTATTTATGTGCTGACTTAAATAAGGTCTATTTCAAAGGTAGATTTCTAAACCTAGCAGTGATGCAGCCTTCCACGCCTGTAGTCTGACATCCCTGATATACGAGAAATCATCAAATCTGGCTGTGTAGCTCTGAGTCAACTTCTAGAGAATTTTTTATCATTCCTGCCTATGGAAAATCCATGATCTGCCAACTCCAACTGAAAGATTCCCAGCCGAGTATAGGAGAAAGTAAAAAAAAAAAAAAAAAAAAAGGGCAATTGAAGTCAGAAAGTATGGCAACCTCTTTAAGAAACTAGGACTGCGAAGAGAATTTTAACCATTTTCCGAAACAGAATTCTTTCTCTTTAAGGCATTCTGTTATGAAACCTTCTGTTTTTAGCTTGGGAAGGTCAGAGCATGTGCGCGCTGAGGTTGATGAATGAATGCAATGATGCCGTCCAGGACAAACCCAGTTTAGCTCAGCGGTTATATCCTGAAAAACACAAGCATTCCTTCTCTGTCTGCTTTCGTTCACTTGCCCGTTTGCATACATGCTCTCTATATTGGAGAATAACTGTATTGTTCTTGTCACTCCTAATCAGGTCTCCTCTGCAAACACATTATCGTGTATTGCATTATTTATGTATCTCAGTATTGGGAACTTACTACGCCCAGGGCACATTTGTTCTTATTTATTTATTTATTTATTTATTTATTAATAAAGACTAAGAGAGATATTGGCCACTTCAGCCTACAAATTTGGACCAGATCACCTTGTATTTTATAACAATGCTGCACTGAAATGACATTAGGAATTCAGGTAGGTAAATCCACCATGCTTAGTGTGTTGGACAGTGGCTTTAACCCAAACTGATTCCATGTGTGTGCGTGTGTGTGTGTGTGATGAGTTCACTGTTCCATTTCCAAACCTTACTTCTATGTAAATATGTGCATACAGTATGTACATGTCACCATGTTTAAAAAAAGACATCTCTGACACAAAATATAAACCCGGAGATATAAAGTGCATTATCTATTCCACCGTACATCAAAGTGAATGACAGGCTGATGCAGAAACAGCTGCAACAAAACTTTTGTACCACTTTAATCTCTCTCCGTCTCTCGCTGGGAAATCACCCCGAGGCAGCGTCTCATCTCTTGTTGTTCTCAGTAGTGAGTGTGTGTGTGTGTCGATTCATTCTGTTTCCTGTATGTATGTGATGTCTCAGCTACACTATATCAGCCGCTCGTGTTCCTGCTGTGATTTTCTATGATAAACAGAAATAAGTATCATCAGGGTGGGAAAGCTGCAGAACAAGAAGAACAAAACTGATCCACCATACAGAAATCTAAAGAGTTCTGCCAAATCTCTTTTAAAGTATTTGAACAGTTGGATGTCCTGTTTTTTTTTTTAGTTACTGTGTCATTGGTTAATGCATGAGGGAGCTGAAAGGTCTAGGGGTTACTGTAAATGTAACATTTGCATCTGGAATCTGTATGCAGGCCACAATGAGGAAGAAAAAGGCAAAGGAAAATAAATTTAAAAAAAACATTACATAAAAATTGGTCCTTTTTAATAAGCAAAAATATGCTGATGAATTCATAAACAACAACCACAAAAATCAAGATAAAACATAATGGGAACTAACACACATATAACTGGACAACTGGGACAACCCGGACTCATGAGAACTTGCACAGAAAATCCAGACAGATCCTAACCCAATCTCAGGATCGATACATGGAGGACCCCATAGCTATGAGACAGAAATAGTGACTGCAACATGACCGAATGGCCCAGCTTCAGGTAATGTTCACATCAACCATCTGAATGAATGTGAGCTCAGTGCTTATGAGTGTAGCATGACTATCCGTGCCAGATAGACTCATTTAATTATGTCCTTAATTGCTGAGCTGCAAGGATTTGGACTTACAGTCCCTAGAGTTTACTAAAAATTAAGCAATAAAGAGAAAAACAATTTCTAGTAGAAAAGCATCTCAGAGTGCACAACATGCGAAACCTTGTGAAGAAGACCACATTGTGTTCAAAGAACAGAAAGCTAAGGCTGCAGTGGGAACAGGATCGCCAAAACTGGGTATTTGAACACCCTGAGGGCACACCTACTAGCAATTGTAATCTATTCGTATATCTCTTATACTGTGAGGCACAATGCAGGGGAGGGTATACACTCTGAATGGGCTACCAACCAATTGTAGGACACAAGCATACACACTGGCACATACTGTAAATCATACATTAAAGGGGAAGCAGGACACAGCAACTGGTCAACACTCCATGTCTTTGAACTGTCCGGAAAACTGGAGTACAGTACCTGAAGGAAGCCCAGCATGCAAAGACCATGCAAACTAAGCATGCAAACTCCCGACCCAGCAGGCGTGATGCAAACGTGTTAACCACCAAGCCATAGGAAATGCACGCTTCTCTTATTTACCTGAATTCATTAAAGAAAATTCTTGTTCAAAAACGAGTAGAATTTACTAGGGTTAAAAAATAGGGTAAGAAACCTGGTGGAAATAAAAGAACCACTCATGATGGTGGTTACATCTATAGACCTACAGATTTTTGTCGTGATGGCAGAGGGCATGTATTGTTTGTTAATGGAACTGTCAGCTGTGCAGAGGCGGCTTAGCTGCCCCAATCCTGGCAAATATTGAATAGTGTTTCAGCAGGTTATAAGACAGTGAGTTCAAACATACTGCTAAAGCAACTCAGACCCAAAAGTGGACTAATCAAACCCCTGACCCTAGCACAACTGCTACATTTAGATGACAGCTTTCACTTTAATCCATTTACTCACTTTCAGTAACTTCTTTTTAGGGTCAGGTTTGCTGTGGATGCTTATTTTTATCCTGCAAGCATGGGGGAGTGTGTGTGTGTGTGTCTGGAAGGGATGCCAGGTCAGCACTGGTCACTATGAACACAAACACATGCATTCACAACTAGAGGCAATTTATCTTAGTCGATCCCCCCTACCAGCTTGTTTTTTTTTTTTGTAAGATATGAAACTCGATAACCCAGAATGAAAATGGACAAAGGTCAAGGTTCTATGCAGGACTATTACCGTATTTGTATACTGTGTATGTGCTTATGAAATTATTCGTAAAAAATAGAAAAATTTCCTCATTCCATCCCAGCTTCCCATTTCCAACAAGGTGAGATGCGAGTTTTACTGTATATAGTGAGCGGTGAGATAAGTACGGCGAGTAATGCAGACGTTCTAATTCTGTCCTTCTCTGCAGGAAATCCTTGCCTTCGCTCCAGGGTTCTCGTTGGTTCTGGAATCTCCATACTCATCCGGTAATCTCCAGTCTTGAGTTTTCACTTGCTTTTCATTCCATCCATGGGAACGTCAAAAGCCCAGGGGCCGTGTGGCATCAAATGGCATCAGGACAAGAATGGAGTGTACAATGCAGAAGGAAAATGAATTTCAAGAATACAAATAATCCTGGGCTTCTTTCATTCCTACTCACTCAATAGTTTGCTTGTCCATGTGTCGAGTGTGTATTGCGCGTGTGGAATCACCAGGCATCAGTAATAGTTTTCCTCTCCCTGCGTCATTTCAGATTCACCCACCCAGTCAGGCCTGTCTCGGGCCGTGTGCCTGGGACAGCGGGAGATTTGCGACCGCTTCTCTGAATGGAGCTCTTTATTCTATTCACGACATGCCGGGGAGAAAATACATACTTTTTTTTTCCCTATGTAGAAAAATCTGCCAAAAAAACTACCAGCACCTTTAAAGTTTACTGAATTGAATTATGTGCTACCAACCAAGGACGTCTTTTCAATTTGTTTGTCAGTAAAAGCTCATGGGTACAAGCTTTTATATGCACTCGCCCAAATAATTTTTCTTTCCACAGTCACACATATAATAGGTGAGGAGCACAGGTTCAAGCTGGCTTTAAATGAATAAAATTCACTCACTAACATTTTTACTAATCTGCACCAGGACTTAAAATGGACTCTTTAATGCTAGCTCAACTGTCATCACTACAAAGTGACAAAAAAGCATAATGTATAATACCCACTCAATACAAAAGACCTTAGGATGCTGTGAACTAGGGGGTATTTGCAACAGGTATTTTTGTGGAAAGTAGTACAGAAGGTTTTCACAAGGTTACCCTATATTCATACGAGTACTGTAGGTGACGCCATCATCTTTTTATACTCAGACACAGAGCTGCAATGTCAGAGACAATGGCAAGCAACAAGGCGACAGCATGAAAAGCAATACTTCATTTGTTCTGAATCATACCAGATTTAGAGTTTCGAGACTTTTTTGCATGGATCAGCTCATGCAAATAAAATATAAATTATAATAAAATACTGTATGATAACGTTTTAATGAGCAAGTTATGCATCATGATTCTACACTGCCTGGGAAAAAAGAAAGTCCTGCATCATGCATCATGCAAAGAAAACAACTAAGGAGATTTATATATATTATACTGTATTACTGGAACTGGGTGTCGAACATGTTTTTCAAACCTGGAAGGATAGTGATGTTGAACCATCAACCTTCTGGATTAATAGTGGTCAGAAAGAGATCTTGAATGGATATCACTTGAATGCCTGGTGAAGTTGCATCGCAATCAACAGTAAAAATCAGAGCTATGTTTAATAGTGAACGTAGGAGGATTTCCACAAATACAATTGGAACCAAACAGCCGAGTGACAATAATAAAAACCACTTGTTAGTGAGACTCATTAGGATTTTAAAAAAAGGGTTCAGTTGGTCATGTAGTCTGATGAGTCCAGGCCGACCCTATTCCAGAGTAATGAAGTGCCCACTGTACAAGCCTCTGGAGGAGGTGTTATGATCTGGGGTGGCTTCAATTGCTCTGGTCTGCACTGTTAAGTGGCAATAAAATGACTCGGCTGATGACCCGAATGCACTGAATGACCAGGTTATTTGAGGGCAAGCCCTAGAACTGTTGGCACCCTACAGTAGGTGAGTTGTGGCCTTGATGCCCCCTTTTCTGACCTTAGCAACAAAAAAAAAAAAAAGGGGGTCGTCATTGTTTTTTGAACTCAACTGGAATCTACATCCTGCATAAAAAAAAAAATAAGGTTCCAAATTCTATCGAATTCAAAGGTAATTTTAATCAAGCTGCAGATCAGGACTTAGGATTAATCTATTTCTAAGCACAAAAAGAAAGATGTTAGCCATTTAGCAAAAAAGATTGAACATCACTAAAAAGGGCTAGTGATACATCTTTGTTTTTGTGACTAAAAACACAAAACATTACCATTTAAACATGATTCTGACCCAAGGTAAAACAATCACATACAGTGCATGCGCCAGTACACAAGCTAGCGGCGCTACCCCAACCATCAGGACAGCTGATGAATACATTTCGATTTCTTGTCATTTCAATTTTAATGAGTCACTAAAATAAACTGTTTTAAATCCATACAAGACACATCAACAGAAGTGGAGCAGTACTATTTTAAAAAATTTCCCCTCAGCAGAAATGTCCTCCCCTGGCATTTGGTGCCCTAGGCTACCGCCTGTGTCGCCTGTGCCACTGGCTGGCCCTGGGTTATCGCATCAATACATTCTGTACTTCCCTGATGGCACAGGCTATTCCAAGCCTCGAACTGTGAAAGAGAGTTTCTGGGAGCATGATGAATCAGTTTTCCGCACATGAATCGGCCATCATGATGTTGTGTGCCATAATCAAGGCTAAAGGCAATCGAATGAAATATTAGTGTGCTGCTTTTTTTTCCCCCTTTTTTTGAGGTCTAACAGGGTATGTTGGCAAAACAAGGCTGACATTGCTTAAAGTCAAGAGGAAAAAAAATGATAAGGCAAAGTCTGGAGTTTAAAAATAAGGCATTGTTGTTTATGAATGTTTCTATGTGCATTTTTAGATTTTTAAAAGGACCCCAAAGACAAGAAAAGCACTTTTAAATTGCCTGGGAAGTGTACTTGGACAGAGACTCGTATTGTAAATTACTAAGAACTAGGAACATCTAAAACCCTGACTAAAAATGTTATACAGAGCGATTTTGGCACCAAAAAAAAAAGCGTTGTTTCATGACCTAGAAAAGTGGGCATACTGACTTGAGGAGAGCTTTTATGAGAACAAGGAGTTCTCGGCTAGTGTACAGCGAGAATGAGGAATTTCCGCCGTTCTGGCGGTTTTGCAAACGGCGAGAATGAGGAGCGAATGCACAGAAACAAGAAGAGGTGAGGAATACTCTGTGAGAGGCCCGCGACTAGGAGGAGAGCTTGGCAAGGGCATCACGAGCAAGGCACAAGAGAACAATGATGTAGTGGGAGTTCTCGCCAGAGCTCTCCTTGATCTTGCCAACTCTCTCCTTGATTACGTAGATCACTCGCCAACGCTCTCCTCATTCTCTTCGGAGGTCTGGTCAAGTAGAAAACATGTTCTCTTTGAACTGGTAGGATTTCTTCTAAATAACACTTCAATCTCATCAATCACTCCTCAATCTCACCGTTGCTCCACGAGATCAGCAGGAACAGGAGAGCCCCACATTGGGGAGTGTCTCAGAAGGAAGTCTATGAATGCTAGGGGAGTGTGATGGGAGAAATTTATCACTTTTTGCCTTGTGAAAAGTCTATGGAGAATAATTCCGTAGTTTTTCGCTGAGATTGACGAGATTGGAGTGAGGCTTGCGGAGTTTGAAGAAAGCCCTATGGGAGCCCATGAGTTCCAGGAAATCTCCAAGAGTGCACCGATTTTCCTGGCAAAATCCATCTTGACAAGATTTTTTGCTGTACTGTACATACGAAAGGGGCTTACCTAGCTTATTATCACTAAGCAGCAATAGTTATTATTGCTATTTATAATAATGCACCACTTATCCTGTGTACAGGGTCACAGAGGCCTGTCGACTATCTAAGGAGACTTAAGACACGAGACTGGGTACTTCATCGCAAACACTATGCCACAGTGCCGCTCTATTCATAATAATTATACATTTAATTATTATTATTATTATTATTATTATTATTTACTAGCAATATTATTTTTAATCCTGGCCAAACCTTAGGTCTAGTTTATGTTATTGACTGGACTGTATGTTAAAAAAAGAGGCCAAATGTTATCATCGTATTACACGGCTGCTTGTGAGCATAAATAACTTAAGTAATCTCATTTTGTATTAAACAGCCTTCAAGCCTGAGTGATCATTCTGTCTGACTCTCAGTTAGCCGCTTTCACTCAGATTCTCCAGGTCCAAATACAGTGAAATAACTAACTATATCGATATATACTAAAAAATAGTGTCAGCTATTTCGGTATGTTGTTCACTGAGAAGTAAATAATGAACATTGGGGAGGTGCGACACACCCTAAAGCACGTCCTGAACTGTATTTTCTCTCTTACCACATCCTTAAAATGATAAATTTTTATTATTTAAAGAACTACTTGTGATACTTTTACCAGTTTACATTCAATGCCCAGCTACCATTTTTTTTAACACTGTTATATTGTACAAAGGATTTTTATAAAGCACTGACCTCTGGAGACTGCTTTTAAAAATGACAAAAAAAAAAAAAGCTACAACAGGTAGAGGGTTTGAATGGATCCATAAACACTCAATGATCCGAAGGCCTTGAGACATCATCGAGAAAGACGGAGAGAGATGTACGAGTCTCACCAAAATGATTTCTGACCAATATGCAGAACACAGGAGACTGCATTACATTTAAAGTACTGAATCTTTTAATAGCATTAAAAATTACATAATGCCAACCTTTATACATTTGACTTAGATTTATGTAATATTGTAAACTTTTCCAAGTCCATTTTGCCTTGGCTTGAGCACACACACACACACACACACACTCACCAGCTGACTCACTTGCATCACTTTGAATTCAAATGCTTCCCTGGGCAGCAACTGAATATGCAATAAGCCAAAGAGAATCCTTGTCTATGTACACTTATTTCAATTTATTTTCCCAAACTCGGCAGGAGTTACATAAGATAGTGCATGTGGGAACATCACTGAGTGTGTATTAACTGCAGGGGGAAAAAAAAGGTGGAGTTGAAATTAATCCTAGGGCCACATGGGTACAAGCGCAGGAGTGTGATATTAGTTGATATTTGCAAAGTCATGGCCTTCATCATGAAGAGGGGGAAATTGTAATTGACAGCCAGCTTTACAGTTCACTGAAATCCATGGTGTGAGGATAGAAAAAGAGGGGTGAAGAGGAAAGATAAACACTGCCTTTGTGGACTATTTCAAACACGCATGCACAAAAATCGCTAACCTCGGTATATGCGAATTAAAGCTAACAGGAGCCAGTTAGCGTTATGCAAATGAGATTAGGATAACCGGTGCATGCTAGCTTTTGTTCTGTGTTAGACGTGTTAGCAAGTTTTTAAATCACTGTTTGCCAGGTTAGGGTTTTTTTTTTTTCTTTCTTTCTTTCTTTCTTTTTTCAATATAAGGAATTTTAAAAGGAAGGAATTTGAAGCAAAAATAGGGAAGAATTTGTGCTTGCTATGTGGCTAATCCACAGTCTAAAACCTTCCTGTTTTTCATGTATTAAACAGCACCAGTGCAAAACTTTTTGAAACTTGCCGACCCAGGGCATGTCTCTGTCAAGTATTTGCCATTTAAGCTAATTGCTGTTAAACATCCTTTGATTAAATGCAATTAATTTTCCGATGCTTGAGGAGAGGCCTGCCCGAGCTGCCCCTTCAGGTCTGAAAAGTGTGCGGCGGTTAGCTGCTTCAGGATTTAGCAGCCAGTTCTCCTCCGCTTTTATCTGTTGAAATTATAGTGTGACAGCGAGCCTGGGGTACAGAGACAGCAGATGCCTCCCACACACTACCACTTACATGCACACCACCAGATACAAGCACCAGCTGTGGCTGCTAACAGCTTTGAAGAACACAAAGCACACATGCACTGAAATAATGTGCCCCGAGTTGCGCCAGGTGAGGGGCTGCATTGCGATATGAAGGAGGAACGTACGCGCATCCCGGACACACACGTTCAGTGTAATTGGGAGGTAATGCACCATATAAACAAAGCGATTCACTTTCTCTCATTCACAAGGTAATGACCCACAACTGATGGCTTACTCTCGCTCTTTCATCCTCTCCGATGGTACTGCAGCCTCCAGGACGGCCACTAACCGCTGACATACCTCATTCAAAACGCATTCACATAAAAGCTGCCCTATTAGACATGCTGTGCGGAAGATCAACAAGTTAGCACTTACATAGCATTCTACAGGAGAGCATTTGTCTCAATTTATACTGCTCAGTTATTGCCAATCAGATTCCTAAAACACTAAGCCATTTATAATGTTTTAAGGCTTACATTTTATATAAGGAACAATGGGTTAATTAAATATGATGGGATATATGTTAAGTTACGTGCTAAGCTGTTGGGTCAGTGTGATGATGGAAGGCAAGATAGAAGCAACTCAATTTCATCTTGATCAAGCTTATCCTTGATCATAATAATCTAAACCTTGGAGGTGTGATGCAACAGTGCTGACTTTTAACATGTTACTACTGGCCTGGGTTAAATATTATTAGTAATAATTACTCAATAAAAACTGGTCAATGAAATGATTTGTCTTCACTATGGATTTGGAGGCAGAAGATCTAAGTGAGGAGGACCTGTTAAAGTGGGACCATCACGTCACATACTGGTGAAGGTGCCAAAAGCCTAACTCTAATTGTTTACACCTGCACTCTTATTGGGCTGAAAAAAAAAATCCTCACTTGACGTTTTTTCTGAAAATTAACCTTTTCAGCTTTGAAAGTGCTCCACTTTGACCAAAAAAAAAAAAAAAAAAAAACTTCAGGTTTATGCCTAGTTTACATACATGGATTATTGGTTGAAGAAAAGAAAAAATGCCTGAGCACAAACTAAGCACAAATGCACTAAGAATACAGTGAAGCAAATCACAGTTGCATCACATTTTTGGAACATTGCAGAAATTTAATTGCTCTAGCACAAACTGTATACCAGGATTATACTTTGCCTCAAACAGGCACCTGATTGATTAGAAAGTTGCATGGTTCACAGGCATTTACACAAACTGGTATATCTGATCTCTTAGCAAAAACAACGACGAAAGATATTCGCAATGCGTCTGGTCTATGATTGCTTTTTTTTTTTTTTTAGCAATGCCACAATTAGGCATCATCAACAGTTGATGTTTTTTTTGTATTTAATTACAAATGAAATGCTTGTAACCATTTAATAACATGGTTCCGGATATACAGTAGAATTAACCTCCCTTACCTCAAGGTGTTGTATATACTGTACTCCGATCGTTTCTCGTTAGATTTGTAAACCATATTTAAAACAATTATTAAAAAAAAAAAAAAGCCAGTCAGAAGCTTTATTAGAGAAGATTTATTTCGATTTAGCAGACAAATTCATCATAGACTGGAAAAGGTGTTACACCCTAGTCTGCACCACCATTTCAACATGATCTAAAGCTAAACCGGGTTCCATCAGCGTGCCCCCTTTCTCCTGCAGGAATTCATCATGTAAAAACTGACAAGAAACACCAGTCTGCGATTCTGCACTCTCATTCTTAAGTCCACGAGCAAAGCCCACCCATCTCAGCTATTTTACGGCCCAAATTGGATTTTTCCCCGATGGCTGCTTGGATAAGTGCCGAGCTCATTATAGTGGATTGAAGGACTTTAGGAAGAAATAAAGCAATCAGCGGATAATTCCACAGACAAACACTTACCACTGAGGCCTTTCACCCATCCTAAGCATGTTACACCAATGTGCCATACTGTTGGCTTTGTTGGAATCATGCTTGGATAGATTTCACTGGTTATGATAACATTACTAATTAGTTATTATGGCAACATAAATGTGTTTAATTATAAAGGAAAGAATGCATGAATGAAGAGGGGTTCTCCTTTAAACACTCATGTGCTTAGTACCAGGCCCTTAGTACCAGGCCCCAGCCCACCTCAATGGCACAACATTTATAGCAGTATATTCCTCAACTTACATTATTCCCAAGTTCAATTACATTTGATTAAATGTAGATGTGTAATATAAATATAATGTGTATAGACATCATAACTTTAAACCCACCTACCAAATATTGTCTAGAATCCTCTTGTGCCACCAAAACAGCTCTGGCTCATCGAGTAATGGACTAAGACTGTTGATGGTGTGGTGTGGAATCTGGCACCAAAATGTTAGCAGCAGATCCTTTAAATCCTGTAATTTGCAAGGTCTCCATGGATTGGACTTGTTTGTCAGGCACGCCTTGTTGATGCCTTACTGGATTCTGTGGTTATTTGGAGGCCAAGTCAAGATCTTAAACTCTTTGTCATGTTCCTCAAATCATTTCTTGCATGATCCTGCTGAAAGATACCACTGCTATTGGAAATATGATTGTTTTCATGAAAGTGTGCAAGGTACTTGGTCTGCAAAAATGTTTAGGTCGTTGGCATGTATCAAGGTAGCATCCACATGAATGCTAGGACCCAAGGTTTCCTGTGGGATCAGACCAGACAGGCTATAGTTCACTATCCAGGTGCAGAGGACCCTGTCTACCGGTTTTCTTTCCTTGGACTGCTTTTGGTGGGTACTAACCCCTGCATACTAAGAACACCCCACAAGACTTGCTGTTTTGGAATTGCTCTGACCTAGTCATCTCACAATTTAGCTCTTGTCAAAGTCTTACCCATTTTTCCTGCTCCAACCATCATCGTCAAGAACTGACTGTTCACTTGCTCCCTAATATAGCCCACCCTTTAACAGGTGCCACTCTAACAAGACAATCAATAGTATTCCCTTCATCTGTCAATGTCATTTTTTTATTATTTATTTTTGCTGACTAGTGTAGAAACTGAAAGGAAAGGAAGAGAATAGGTGGAGGATGGGGGAGGAAAAGAATGAAAAAGACCAGGCAGTGGCCATAACGTATACACTCAGAATCCTCCCTTATTTCCTTGCATGCCTGACCAGTTTCTTAAAAGTGAAGGGGATTAACCAGTCAAACAGAAATGGTGAGGGAGGAGAGGAAGGCGAGGAGTGGAATGAGAGAGGGAGAGATGGCTGATGTGGGGATTAGAGCCAGACTGAGTGGAGCGTTGAGGCATTTCTCATTCGCCCTGACCTCTTATTTACCTTTGTCAAACTCACTATGGGTGGGAAACTCTTGGTCATTCCTGTAATACAAAGTCCTAAAAGATGGATAAGCGAATCAGGTTGCAGAGAAAACACAAAGACTTGATTTACTGGACACATTAAAGCTTAGACAAAAAGATATTTGACTAGGAGATAGGATTGGGCTAAATGTTACTCTAACAAAACTGACTTTTCAACATCAAACTGGCCACATATCTAAGCCGTAACTGGTCCACTCAAGATTGTCATTTATACTGAGACTGATCTAGATTGTATTTGGTTACTAAAAAAAAGAAAACAATGGCCATTTGATATAATATTACTTCAGGTAAGCAGTAAATCTTCCTACAGTCCAAATCCACAAATAGTCACATGACTCGTCAACCTGTTCATCAATGCATTTCAGACAAAGTCCACAGTTGTTTGTTAATCTGTAATAGATTATCAACTTGTACATATTTTTCTGTAAATGTTAGGACAGATCATGTTACGGTTGCTGGTGCTTTATAGAAAATCCTTAGTTCAGGTCCCAGCTTTAGAGGTTCTTTAAATCATTTATGCAAAAAATCGCACATTCAAAACAGAAGAACTTCTGACAATGTTATTTTATCTTTGTCTCCTTGGTAACTGATTCAAAGTCGTTGTGAATTCCATCTGTAGTCCCATTCACAGCTAACATGAAATACAAAGCTAACTAGCTTCTAATATACAGTAAGGCTGAATCCCAAATCCTTCTCTAAGCCCTGATCAAGGGCACTACTTGGTTTGTGGACTAAGGGATTGTATACCCTACATAACATACTCGCTTTACATTTAGTGCTATTCAGGATTAAGCTCCTGAATTGTGGAGGTTTGCTGATATTCTAAAGTGGAGTAAGTGGAAATATAAGGCAAGGCAGGTTTATTTGTATAACACATTTCATACACAATGGCAATTCAAAGTGCTTTACATAAAAGAGAAGAACATAATCATAAAATGAAATAGAAAATAATAGCAATAAAACTTTTAAAACTGTTTAAATTTGATTTATAACCTAAATAAAACAAAAAAAGTAATAATAATAATAATAATAATAAAATAAATAAAGTAAATCTCAGTTTCTCAGGACTGTCCACCGCCTCCATGGTTAATTATCCTCACAATTTAACAGTAAGGCTGAATCCCATTTCTATTTTCTACCCCTTCCCCTTCCCCTTGTCCCTTGAAACGAAGTGGTAAGGGGAAGGGT
>JAQQZT010000036.1:6015987-6030570 GCA_030068275.1 Clarias platycephalus | reverse complement strand
GTGAATATATCGGTAGAAGGATGCTGAGGTTGTAACTGCCAGGCAGGAGGTCTAGAGGAAGACCAAAGAGGAGATTTATGGATGCAGTGAGAGAGGACATGAAGATGGAAGGTGATGCAGAGGATAGAGTTAGATGGAGGCAGATGATTTGCTTTGGCGACCCCTGAAAGGGAACAGAAGTCAAAGAAGAAGTCTCGTCCAATCAGCGGTAAGAATGTCAGTCGCAAACCACCTTTTTTGGCTTGTTGATTCTTACCGCTGATTGGACGAGACATCTGTCACTCAAAATATATTACATATATATTAAGTACTGCAGCCACACAGACATTTAGATGTATTTTAATTTAAGGATTCATTTCAGTATTTTAGGATTATACAGCACTTTGGACAACTAATTTGTGTTAAATGCGCTTTAAAAATTATTCTGAATTCTGACTGATAATACTTCTTGTATGTCTTGAGTGACTGATGTCCCAATCAGCGATAAGAATTTCATTCGCAAACTACAGTATACCGACTCCGGTTTGAGTGAATTGTCGTTGTGTTTTCTCATTTGGTATTTTGTTTCTGGATATTTCATTGTGTTTTCTGAAAATGAGAAAACAAGAAAACAAAGCAAACTTGGCAATGTGAAAACTATGAAACAAAAAAAATGTGTGAAAATTGACCTATTGCTGGAGTAAGTGCTGGAGTAATCAGCAAGGAATGCAAGACTGGTGTGCAGACAGAAACGAAAGCGTGTGAAAGGACACATGATGGGCTAGGGAAAACATGAGTATGTGGGGAAAGTAACAGCGTGGGAAAAAAACGGGGCAGACATGGCGTATGCAAAGATTTAAAGACATTACTCATGTGGAAGTAGCTCATGTGTATTGTTCCAAAGATAGAGACTGCAGTTCACCAGATACCAATATTTACAATTGTATAAGATATGAAACCAGTTAATGTATAAAATGTGTGCAGGTGATAAAGTGATACTGACAACATTGCTCATACACACTCACTATATATTACACAATTACACAAGAACATTATATAATATATATAGTAATCTTGCATTCTACAGATGCAATGAATTACACAAGAACATTTTCTATATATATCATTCCCCAGAGAGGAATGACATAGCTCTGGGTTTATAGAAACCTCACTGTTCCACACACTGAGCTTGATGTCTGCAAACAGGCAGACATGCAAGTTCCTCTCAGCTATCCGATATAATGTGACCATATCAGAACCAGGCCTTATTTTTTCTCAGAACATCTCACAAGAAAATTTTCTTGACAATTTGGGACGCTCTACGCTCCCAAAATTTTTAGCCTAGCAAGAAAGACAGAAGAAATCACTATAATGTATTCATGCTTATGACCAGATGTACTTGAGGTGATTTAAAGGTATCTCTTTCTTTTTTTCATGATTTTTTTTTCAGTTAAACATTACCTGTCTAAAAATACACATAGTTGTAAGAACTACATGCAATACCTACAGTATTGTTTTTATTCAAAAAGAAATGCCAGTCATTAGTATCAAAGTGTTAATGAATACATTTTGTCTTTTTCAAACTTTTGGTTTTACTTTGTGTTTGCTGGAATTTTGGTTACCTTCACTGATATGTCCAAGCTGCTTAAAGTATACCAGTAAATATAATGTAAGTGTGCAGTGAATGGTATTACGATCCAAACTGCTGTTTACCAATTTTTATTTTAGCAGCTATTTAAACAGATTTTTTTTTTTATAATGGATAAGTGGCATATGCATATGCTTTGACAGTGGTATATGCACTTGAATCTGCATTATTTTGCTTTATATTATGTCCATAACCCAAATGGAGCTTCTAAAGGGAAGATCAAAATCATTCCAAAGATCACAAACATTGGAGTCTGGATTAGAGTTTTATGTGCTATCTGTGACAGTAGTACAGAGAGTGGCAGTCATGAGTATCTAGCATATCTAGTAGGTCATTCTTGTCATAAGATACAAGCTCAATAATTTTCATTTCATTGTTTGGTACATACTGCAGGAAGCTTGGTGTCACATTGCTCTTAAGCATTTTAAGCTTTCATCCAAAAATGGAAGAAGGAGAAGCCATGGAAAATACCTCACAGTTGTCCAACCTACCACAAGAATCCTTTAAATTGCTTCCCTTTCCCGGACCCGATTTTCTTGCCTCAGGTAAATTGTCTTTTCATCTGTACCTAACGTACAGTTTCTGTAGAATTCTCTCCAGAATTCTGAGAGGTAGCCTTGGAAAACATCAGAGCCTGCTCCTTGTTCCAGCTTCCCATTTGGAAGTCTCCTTTTAATGTGCAAATTCTTACTTATGATATGAATTTACAGTGTATACAGTGGAACCTTGGATTACAAGCATAATTCGTTCCAGAAGCAGGCTCATATTCCAAAACACTCGTAAACCAAATCATATTTTCCCATAAGAAATAATGGAAATTAAAATTATTCATTCTACAGCCCAAAAAAATAAATACATAAAAATAATTAACACAAAATATAAAGTAAAAATAAAACTAATTAACCTGCACTTTACCTTAAAAAAAGTAAAAATAAATCCCGACAGATTCCAGTTTTCCCATTAACAGGCGCTGTGTGGGTGTGTTATTCTCTCTTTTGTGCTGCGGAGTGTGTGTTATGTGTGTACGCGCACGTTATTTGACACCGTGTGAGTGAAGCACCCACTCTCTGCTTCAAACACACACACAAAATTACGTGCGCGCACACATAAACACACACACACGGATGTTGATTATATCAGTGAGCACTAAGACCCAGCAGAGGAGATGATTACCCGCAGCGCAAGAGAGAGAAACAACGTTGGCTCAAGAAGCGCATGCGTGATACATGATACTCGGTGCTCGTAAACCAAGACAATGCTCGTTTTCAAGTCAAAATTTATTAAAAATCTTTGCTCGTCTTGCGGAACACTTGTAAACCGCGTTACTCGTAATCCGAGGTTTTACTGTATATATATGACCTATAAATCATAAAAACTATGAATCGTAAGAATATCATAAAACTTATCCTAAAAAGTCTGGTAATTAGTCTACTGGTGACACTGAATGCTGATTGGTTGGAACAGATGAGTGGGGAAATGAGGTTGCTGCTAAGCTCGTTATATAAACAACTATTAATGCATTCATTCATTCATCCATTCATTTAGAGACCATCAAAATCATCCTGAGAAGCATCACTGCATGGTTTGCACCATCTTGGATTGCAGTGGATAGTGAGGACAGCTGATAAGATCATCAGGGTCTCTTTTCCCTCGATCAGAGAAATTTACACCACATGCTGCACACACAAACCTATCCGCGTGAACACAAACACAAACAGACACACACACATGAAAAGTGCCATTCCACTCCCTTTGCCAAATTTGAGATTTCATTCCTTAATAAATTGCTGCTAATTGCTTCTATTTTTGTCACCATACAGATACACTATATCGTTCACCTGGCTGCCTCCCAATAACTGTCAATATATGGTATAAGCTTATCTTATAAATATTTTTTGATTAAATATTTCCATTCAAATCATTTCTATTGCTACTGTATATTGTTTAATGATTGATGCTACACTGTCTTTTACTGAGCCTACTGTCCTGTTTTATGCTGCTTGCACTTGTACGCTTTATGCATTATTTTGTTTTGTGTAGTCTCATGTAATTCTGGAGTGTGTTAGGCAGCACCATGGTTCCGGAGAAACGTTTTGTTTCACTGTGCATTGCTCCATTGCTAAAAAAGGCCATTTAATGTGACTTGACATTTGCAATGACCACTTATCTCGGTTGGGGTTGTGATGGAGCGTGAGCCTATACCTGGAACACATGTATGTATGGCAAGAATACACCCTGGATTGGTCAGTCCATCACACAACAACCCACACACACATTAGGACACTTATTCCCCCTGAGATGCTATCTAGAATAGCTATGGTTTTTGGTACTTCTTGGTTCTTATCGTTCTGAAACTGGAGAACCTGAAGGAAACCTTCACAGATATGGGAAAAACATACAAAGCTTCACACAGACAGTAACCCAAGCTCAGGATTGTGGACCGCTGACATGGCACTGATATACATATACTGTAGAATTGAGAAGTACAGAATTATCATCACGCGGCAGGATTAAGATTTAAAGGCACTAAAAGGGACAAACCTGTTCCTGCATGGCAATGACCCTGTGTATAAAGTGAGGTCCAAAACAACATGGTTGCTAAGGTTGGAGTGGAAGAACTTCCTCAGAACCCTCAGCAACTGAACACCTTTGGGATGAACTGGAACGCCCAAATTTAGTGCCTGACCTCACTAATGCTCTTGTGGCAAAATCGTCAATGTACCACAGCAACGTGTAGTGGAAAGCTTTAGGAGAGTGGAGGTCATTACGTCATCAAAGCCGCACTTAAAATGGAATATTATGTTCAAAAGAACATGGCTCAGGTGTCCATAAAACTTTGGCAATATAGCATAAACAAACCTGCCACCTGAGAACAACTCAAGCCGGCACAAGCATGTTTTTTTCCTTTAAATAATGCTATAAAACATTTCCATTTTCAACACAAATATTTTTAAAGCCAGAACCAGACTTCAAACAGATCGGCCAAGAAAAGCAACACCAATTGATGACAGAAACATTGTGAAGGCTGAGAAGAGAAACCCAACAGCCAGGCACTTCACCAACAAGCTCCACAGGGATTTGCAAAGACATGTAGCACACAAGCTCAGGAACCAAGATTAACCTCTAACAAAAGCATTGAAATGACAATGTTTTGCTCATGATCCAAACCAAGCCATCCCACTGGCCAACCATGGTCAAGATATGGTACTGTCATGTTTTTGGCTTCCATGGCTGTTTCTGGATCTTCTAATCTTTTATGGTGATGGAACTCATGTTGGTCCTGTGGCAGCAGAATGCATTCAGAAGTCTACAAAAAAACAAACTTATTGAGAAATCCATCCTGTTTATTTGCAAGGAACTTCATTATGACCCACAACACACTCCCAACACAACAAAATGACTCCAACAAGGAGTCCAAAAGGTTTCAGTAACTAGATCTTAACCAGACTATTCGTTCCAATACTTTTGCTCACTTAAAACTTGCTTGGTTTCTGAGCTGTAGATAACATATAAAAATAAATAAAGTTCAATGTCGGATGTGTTGTCTGTATCTATTTATCGTTCAAAACACAAACATCTTTAGCGTATAGCAAAAACAAAAGTAACGGTCTATCTGTTCCAATACTTTTGATATACATTTATATACAATAAATTCTCATTTTCAGGTGAACGATCTACATTAAACGTACCAAAGGAGAATGATATTACTCCATCTACAAGCAAAAAGTACTGTTCCCTTCATTTATTTCTGTAAAATACTTACATTAAAACTAAACTTTTTAACTCTTATCCACTAATGACCTTTAAAGTATGTGAAAGCATCTCGTTTAATATCTCGTTCAGCCCAGTTACACCACGGTTCATTAGGGGTTCCAGGAGTAAAGCTCATGTGTGAGTGTGTAACCCTAGTGGAGTAATCTTGATGACTAAACACACAGAATGACTTTATGAGCTGTAAGGTCAAGAAATGAAGAATCATATACAGGGAGCAGCTCTCTGGTTCATACAAGGATATACACTGGTCGATGGGACTGGAGCTCCTCTAATTACCGAAGAGGGTAATTAGGTTTGTTGTCTCAAGGTCACTCGTATATACTCATACACACACCTTTACACTGTTGCTGGCCTACAGAGATAGAGAGAGAGAGAGAGAGAGAGAGAGAGAGAGAGGGGCAGAGTAGGGCAGACAAATGATGTACAATAATATCTCTCAGTGGAGGCGTGGGACGCCCTAGTCTGTTGTAATGATACGTTCGCAGTGTCAGAGAGAGAACGAGAGAGAGAGAGAGAGAGATGAAGATCATTAGCTTCAACACACTTAATGAAAGTCACAGATGAAGTCCACTCTCCTTTAACTGAATCATATTACTCTTGGAGCCCAGGGCATCATTAAAATCGCCCCACTCTTCCTCTTCCACCTCCCATGCTCCCATATGCGGCTATTCTTTCCCGGTCCTATTTTCTTCTTTTGTCCTTCCTCGAATGTCCTTTCCTCGTTCCTGCTCTAACAACTTTGATGGGAGACACCAAGGTATGTGTGTGTGTGTGTGTGTGTGTGTGTGTGTGTGTGTGTGTGTGTGTGTGTATGTGTGTTTCTGCTTGCTGAAGGTGAGAAAGTACAAAATCAGTCTAAATGTCTGCACAGGATCCTCTCTGTACCAGGACGAGATGAACGGTCTGTCTTTTAAGCATACACAAGTGCACCTCCGCATGGTACTAGATCACAAGGCTACACAATTAACACGATGACAGCCAGAGTTATAAATATGTCCATTTTGACAAGTGCATCTCTAGTCATCAAGCATAATTAGGCCTCATAGAAACGGTGCTCACAGTTATGCAAGTTTATGGCTCTTAAGTATGCTTGGTGTTTTTTTTGTAATATTTATGAATATTTCCTTTTATGCAACATTTAACGAGGCACTAAATGGGTGTAATTTCCAGTAATGCAGAATAATGGAAATTTAATGTTGCCTTTAACATAGACTTTGCTATTGGGTATTCATTTTCAACACCATTATCACAGCTCCATGAAAAACTGATAGTTGTATCAACAGTACATGCTAGAACAAACTATCCAGAAACTTAAGACATTCATTAAGTTATGAGAGACCAGGGATGTTGTAAGTTTTCCCTGTCCTTCGCCAGTTTCCTCCAGATACTTCGGTATCCTAACGGAGTTCGTAGACATGCAGTGTTGGTTGATTGATGTTTCACTGAGTGGGTGTGTGAGTGCTTGTGCCCTGTGATGAGTTGGTACCCCATTCAGAGAGTCCCATGACTTGTGCTTGAGCTCCCTGGAATAATGAATAGTCTATCAATGTTATCAGGATGACCAACGTTACCGCTGACTGACATCAGTTGAATCAAGAGATGATGAAGGTATTCCATCATCATATATCATATGTATCATCAATAATGTTGTGCACTTGGATATAAACATGTAAAATATCCGGTAAAATGATACAATAAATACTGGAACTTATTAAGATGCAGTGGAATTATATTTCATCTTTTTAAAAAGGGCGTTCAAGTTAAAGTGGGACTTTTGATTGTGCAGAATAACAGCGCACAATTACGAGAGTAAAGACTTTTCCTTTATTTCTCTATACAACCCCATACTACACTAATGCACGTACCCCAGCGTTTCACTAGAGCTTGGATACTACAGTACGCCGGAGCCATGATCGAACTGCCTGCTTCACATCTGGCCTCCCAGGAACTCCTTTAACATGTGGAAATGGCTTTGAGCGAGGTTCGGACTGTACGAGGCAATAACTCCCAGCCGAATTCCTGTAATGTGCAAGCGGTGTTGATAAATAATTGTGTGTACAGTTCACACAGACAGATGTGTCTCTTCAGCAAATTGGTGACAAGTTATCCATCGGTTTTCAATGATCAAACGTTCTTCTCGCTAAATGTTGATGGGAACAACTGTACTGGGCTCTGAGACACCTCTGCGGTTATCGTCATTCATGGATTGCACCATTCTAATGTTTTACTGTGGATGACACCGTACTGGCACAAGTCTTGGTTTGACTTGAACACCCCTCATATTTGTAGATATATGTAGATAAATAAGTGAAAAAAATGTGGAATTTTAACCATGTGATGTTTTTTCCCAGGGCATCATGTTTTAATGCATCTCTTATTCAGCGCTCTAACGTCTTTAAGAATTTGCAAGAAGCCATAACAAACAAAATTTCTTACAAAATCCCTATAGAAAATATTGCGTATTCTATTAGAAATGATGTAAGAGATATTCACTAGACTAGACTGTTCTGAAGAGTTATAGCCCTCCCTGATGGGCTGTCGTCCAGTCCAATTTGGCGATTTTCCGGCTTTAAAACACTTGATTCGCAAATGATGAGTCAGCTTTAGTAGGTGTACCCTCTGGGACTGTTGTTTTTTCCACCTCTGGTCTATACAGACTACATAAAAAGCAATATGGAAGCTATAAAATTCTGACCTTAAAGTGGAAATTGAGTTTTTGCTGGCAGGTCAGAAAGCTGCTGAGCGCTGCACAAGGTAGCTACAACTCTGCGTTATCAAAAGTCCAAAAGAAAGTCTTTGACAGAACCGTCACAATAAAACATCTGTGCCACATGTGCGAGTCTACTTCAGCGTTTCGAGAAATTCACGAGAATTCCGGCGCACAAAAGCAGCTCCGCCTGCTCCAGGAACCCCCCTCAGGTGTGCATGTGGGTTTTGCGTGCAGGAACGTCACTCTCCTGCAGTGGATCTTTTTTCTCTCTTCTCAGCAGCTTTTGCTTCCTCCATTGCGACTTGTTTTCTGTGGCCATTGCACTTTTCTACCCCACAACACACACCAAGCAACCTCAGCATCCATCTGTCATTTGCGCCTCTTGAATGCACACACACATTCGAGCACGTTCGCCTACACATATTAAGGAGAGGCTGCATGAGAACGTAAAAAAAGATTAAATGTGGCGTTTCCACAGCGACCCGACCTCCGGAAAGATGCCAGGCATCCCATAGTAATCCAAACGGCCATCTGTGACTATAACCCTCAGCTTCGTGACATCACCGGCTTGTCTCCACTGAGACCAAAGGCTGTATTAATAACTCAACACGTCTGGTTCATAGCTCTCTCCCTCTCTCTCTCACACACACACACACACACACACACACACACAAACACACACACACACGTTTTACTATCCTTGTGAGGACCTTCGATTAACATAATTATTGTTAAACAGAATTAACTCTACCGCTATACATTAAATCGAATCCTAATCTTAACCTCGGTAACCAAAAGCCTAAATGTTTCACAAAAATAGGTATATCTGCTTGTTCTCACTTTGTGGGGACATTTGGTTCCCACCAAGATATAAACACACACACACACACACACTCACTCTCCCACGTACACAGTCGGAATCTTGAAGGTAATCTTACACTGAGGAAAGTGCATTTAGTAGTTAAAATCTTGGGAAAACCAATTTTAGAGCTCATCAACTGCAACACTCGCATAGATAAAACCACCCTCTATCTCTCTCTCTCACACACACATGCACACACACACACACACACACACACACACTCTCAGCACCATTGATTGGGATGTCTATGGTCACTTGAGGATCAATGCAACATCAGTAAGAGTAAACAAGGCAGTTAAGAGGTCAAGGTGGCACATCAGGGTATCTCTCTGTCTGTCTGTCTGTCTGTCTGTCTGTCTCTCTCACACACACACACACACACAGACACACACACACACACACACCTAGACACATGCAGCAAGATCGTTCCCTAAGGTCCTAAGCTTGCACGCAGATACCGAAGCATGGCCTAGCGTCATTTTCATCTCCAATCATCGGACCATCAAACCATGCCCTGAAGTACGAGAGGAGCTGAAGCTCACTGATGAGATCTGCCTCTGACGTGATTGATTTTAGATCAGCAAACCTTCACATCAGTAGGACCCGAGAGAAATCTCGGCTCTGGACTACAAACACAAATAAATCTGCAGGAGAGAGAAGATTTAATTATCTCTAATATCGAAGAGCTTTCATTATAGAACTTGAGACTGCTGAAGATACTTTACTTTTAAAACTCTTTTTTTTTTTGTTGTTGCTATTTTTCCTCCTGAGCGAACTGATGTAACTTAGACAGGTTTATGGGCCTGCTTCTCAGAGACACTATTAGTTCAATCAATAAATTTCCGATAGGATTGAAGACAGACTGTTGTTTTCATGGCCATTTCAATACTTATACATTGTTGTCTTATGATTGCAGTCCCGCTAAAAGTCCCAGTTGTGACCAACAACTTTTTAGGTAATCCTGCTGTCTTCTGAAGTTCTGTTTATTTTCTCAAGTGCACCAATCATTTTTTCAACAAAAGAGCCTCACCACATGATGCTACCACCCCCATGTTTCACTACTGGAATAATCTTCAAATAAAAGCTTCAACCTTTTTCCTCATACACAGTGCTGATCATTATGGCCAAAAATGTTTTCTTCTTCAAAAAACAAAAACAAGCTGGTAAAGTCTGGCTCCTTCATTCCTTATAAGGTAATGCTTCTTATGTCTTGCTGAAACCTTCTTGTCTAGCTGGAATATGCTAATGTGCTTCATCACTGTAAATACTTTGTCTATTAGGAATGGGAACCACCAGTGAGCAGCTGATATATCACATCACAATAGCAAGCTGCTGATTCAACGAATATCATGATTTTATAAATATCCAGATTTGATATAATTTTTTATTAATTTTAAGACCTTTAAGCTTAAAAAAAAGTTGTCACAACTGACAAGTTTTTCGCCTTAGCTTTATTCAACAGCTTCACAACTAAATTGAACATGATTAAATTAAATGTTATCCTTATAACATCAGTTATAACATGGGTGAGTTCATGCAGCTTTCATACACAGGGTTTCTGACGTGCATGGTTCGAGTCTAATTAGAGCTCATGGGGTTTTAAGACTTGTTTAAGCGTTTGTAATGCGTGAGATTTAAGACTAATCCGCTCACAGTTAGAAGAAAAAGGCAGATCGGATGCTTTTCGATTTTCGATCGGATGCTTTTTTTACATGACTTTTGAAAATGTAAAACGATAAAAAATTTTGTCTTTTGCACTTTTCAGAAGCTACTGAAAACTAGGTTACTGTATGTCCAACATCAAATTTAATAAATCATTTAAAAATTGATTTTTGATGTCAATGCGCCGACACATAAAAGAATCATGATTAATAACCAAATCAATCCCCCAACCCCTCCAATCTTTACTGTTTATCCCCTGAATGAACTAGACAGAACTTCAGACACATCATGAGTGCATGTGAGTTTGTCCCTTATATTGAAGCATGGTGGACAAATTGAGCAATACTTCTTCCTGTAATCATCTGTACACTCAACAGTAGGGTATTTTTTCCCATTTTCCCTGAAACATCTGGTGATGTACTACAGGACAGATGTAAATATTTGGTATCCGGCCCCCAACTTCTATACCAGGTCTTTGGTTGTTGAACCAAAATGTATCCCTCACAGTCAATTTATGAATGATGCAGTATCTGTGTGATTCGGATCAGTACAATATATTTGCATATCCATTTGAAAAATGCTTATGATATCATTAGTTGCTTCTAAGGAGGAACCGGACATGTCGAGGTCAACCGGTCTTGTCTGCTTTGATTTCCCCATGGTATTAATGCTGCTGAGTTTAAATAAAGGCCTTTAAACACAGCCACAGGGGCACTACTAAATGACTCCTAATTATCACAATTAGCCAATCAAAGGCTTCTAAAAGTCATTAAATCCATTTTAGGAAACCTCCAGACTGTTGGTGTATATAAAAATTTGGCCTTGCTTGTATCTTCAGACTTGACCATAGAAACAAAAGAAGACAGTCAACACTTTACCCTGACATTTAGTGTCAATGTTCCTTCATTACATAACAGTGGGTTTTGTAAAGTATAATATTATACCATTTTTATAGTGTAAAGTATAATGTTACACTATTTATTGTAATATTATACTCCTAAATATAATACTTACTGTAGTGTGTATCTTTCTGGATTTTTTTATTTCTTCCGAATTTTTTCTATCCATAATGCAAAGAGGAAACAATGTGTCTGTAAGTTTATCAGCTTAAACAATAAATCTTGGTTTTAACCTCAAAACAACGAAATGATTAATGGGCGGTTGCATGTGAAGTTACAAGTCTGGCCCAACTGTCAAATTAAGAGCTAGACTGGAAAGTTTGACACCATCTAAGACACAGCTTGAACCCTACACCATTATCAGTCCTCTACAGAATTAGCTCAACAGAGTTTCCTTCATCAAAACCACTGGGCTCATTGACGGTGTCAAAATGACCGGTTTCCAGTCTTTCAGCCTTTCCAAAGCTTGTTGAGAATGAGGCAGAATTCATTACTTACTGAGATGTGATCTTGGTTTGATGAAAAATAAAAAAGCGTGTTTACAGTGCCAGACCTTATTGAATGAATCAACCACTGATCGCTGTGCTGTGCCATTCCCATGCCAAAATGAGATATGTAGAGGATTAGGAAGACATATCATCTTGTTGTTTTTTTTCCAAGTAAAGAAAACAAATTGTAACTGGTCAGACTGACATGAAAGCATATGGTTCCAATATTGACCAAAGACGCCTTCTCCATATCAACTTGGTAATCTATTTCCTCTTTCTTTGAACTCAACGTGGTCTTTGGTAGCAGCATGGCTTTAAACTGCAAATATTTTAGTTTTTAAGCTGCAGCTCTTAACCTTAACCTCTCTCCATCTACTTTACAGTTCAGTCCCTTAATCACATCCTGACCTTGGCTTGCCATCACTGCTGCAAACTCATTAACCACAGCCATTAATTATTACTTGCCCTCGTTCCCTTTATTTTTGGCTAATTCCTACCCTCCCGCGTCAGTGAGGCTGACCTTACTGATGGAGGTCAATACATCTAAGCATGCACCCTGCAATCATATACAGTTTTTTTTTTTTTTTTTTTTTGCTTCCAAAACATCTGTTTTGAGGGCTCGGGGATGTGATTTTCAAAAAGCATGTCTGTCCCTAACCAGTCTCTATAACTGTTGCAGTCGAATGATGATTACAGGCTAGTGCTGTGATTTATAATTGCGTTGAATAGAGGTGAAGAATGATGAGGATGGGAAAGACGGAGTCAGGGTTCAATTCCTCTTATTGCGCTTTCAGTGCTGGTAAAGGACCACTAAGTGGTCAAAATTATGTACCTAGTCATGGAAAGGTCACTTTAATGAAAATTGTCAGGAACAAAGTAATGCCTGTGGTATTAAGGTGGTACATTGGTGTTTTTAAAGTTTAATTTTATTTGTCACACACAACAACCATGCACAGTAGGACATGCGGTGAAATTCTTATTCCTGAAATCCTTCCCCATCTTTGTGGCCTTGGTCAGGCACCATTTGCTGTAGTTGGACCGGAGGTCCATGAGCTCAGTACGGATGGTGCACTCAGCTGATCAAACCAGCCGCTGGAAATCCCACTTGTCCTGCTTGGTGTTATTCCCAAACCAATCAACCATAAAATCACAATACAAAACATTATGCTCAATATTGCGTGGGTTCCTGTTGTGCCACCTGGGCAGCTCTGGCCCCTCCGAAACATGCCCCCATAAGACCTCTGGGCATGTGCTGTGGTGTCTGGTACCAGATCCTTTGAGTATTTTGAGTTGTAGGATGGGACCTCTGTGGGTCAGTCTTGTTTGTCTGGTGCATCTAATGGGCGCTCATGGCCGAGTTGGCAGCCTTGAGCTCTTTGCTGTGCATCGAGTGTTCTGGTGCCTTTCTGTCACGGCCAGCATTGACTTTTTTGCTTATTTGTGCTGCATTGGCTTTTCTGTGGGATCAGATCAGGAAGGTTGGCCTTTGCTCCACCGGGCATAAAAGAGTCTTGGGTGCCCATGATCCTGTCACCAGTTTAATGTGAATTGTCCATTGTCCAATTATATGTGTTAATGACATGTGGCGTTAATTTTATGGCTGCTTGGTGTATGCTGGAAGTGGTTTATTGCTTTAACAACATACTGTACTGTATACTTTGGCTATGTGTCTAATCATCAGGACAACAAACTGGTGGGCTGCACTCAATGTATTCATCATATACCCAGAGTACTGTTAAACATGATCCTGTAAGTTCCTGGATTTTGGATTTTAAAAAGCAAGAACCATCATTTGTAACTGTAACGAAAATCCAGCTAATGTTAAAATGTTAAAAGCTGTCCAGTTTGCTATATAAGGGCTTCTTTTTTGTTATGAGACTTTTTCCAGAGACATTAGCGAACAAATATGGGATAGAAAACTTTACATCAGACTTTCCTCCACTGGTTTCCTGGCTGAAGAATTCGCCCCGATTAGCTTGCTATTTCATACATAATAAATCAACTAACCAATAATAGACGGGTCTGAATTCTTGTAACCAATCATAACGCAGAAGGTGGGAATTATGAGAAAAGATGGAAGTCTAACCTAACACAAAGTCAGAGAAAAATACTCCCTCTTCATCTGTTATACTTCCAGCAGATTAAACACCGCGATCAGAAACACATTGTGCATGTCAAAAAAAAAAGATACTTTGTGGATGTCAGCATTTAAGTTGGAACTTCCAGGCAGATCGATATCAATCTCATTAAATACAAATACTTTTCATGTAAATGTAGCTACTGAGATCACACTTTTCCTCATCCTGATTTTAATATAAGCGTTACGTGAAACATTCGACCTGTATGTACATGACTATATTTTATTTCTCTTCTACCACTAGCATTCCTGATCTTTTGATCAGTGTGTGTATGTTCAAAATGCGAATTGTTACATTGTTTCCTATTATATGACAATTACATCATTGATAAGAAAAGATTAATTTTCATAAGGATAAGAGTTACAAATGTTCACAAGATGCCCAAACTAAATGTCAATCATTTTTTTTCTTCTTCTTTAACAT
>JAQQZT010000036.1:5996859-6011796 GCA_030068275.1 Clarias platycephalus | reverse complement strand
CGGGTAACTTTACTTGTACTTCAGTAAAAGTTCACTAAAGTAACAGTACTTTTACTTAAGTACAAAATTTTATTACTTTTTCCACCTCTGGTCGCCAACTTGTTGAAGAGACACTAGGACTTTGCTTGGTGCTGACCTCGCTCCATGCCATTTCCACATGTTTGGGCCATTAAAGGAGTTCCTGGGAGGCCAGCGTTTCAGACAAGTCCGATCATGGCTCCGGTATACTGAGAAAACTTCCTACCTTGATAGTATCCAAGCAATAGTAAAACGCTGGGATAAGTGCATTAGTGTAGCAGGGGATTATATTGAGAAATAAAGGGAGTTTTTATTCTGCACAATCAAAAGGTTTTACTTGAACACCCCTCATATTCCAGATACTGAACTGTCTGAAGTGTATAAAAGCACTAGGATATATTTATATTACACTCCAAATATTCTTTCTTTACCATTACACAAAACTCCATGTGACATTGTTTGTGCTAATGTTGTTAAAAAAATAAAAAAAAAACTTCGTGACAGTATACATGGGCAGGTACATATAAAAACATATAAACATTTTATTTAGTTTGAAGCCACTAATTATTGTGCGATTACATCACGTTGGTAAAATGCTTGCACTAGCCAACAACAAGAGTTTTATAACTGCTGGTGATTATAACGATTATAAAGAAAAAAGTGAAAATGCTGTACATAATTGTTTTTAAAACTGTTCCTATTGGTATCTCATCTTTCTCCTCAGCAGCAAACTCACTTCTATGTGTTAATTAGCATGATTTATCAAACACTAAATGTTTTCACTGTTAGATTTGCAAAATAGCAAAGCAAAAAAAAAATTTTTTTTTAGGACAAGTATCGCAGTAGCTATCACTTTCCAAACAAATTAGGTAGGCTGAGTTATACAGTAACTCTGTGTTCTTTGATATGCTACTGTATTCCCCTGTTAGCTGAAATTAATTGACTAGCTACAGAGTGTTCAAGTGCCAAAGTAGCACAGTAGGTGCTAATGTCATCTCTGTAAATGATTACTTTTCTGAATTGTGGTCATGTTAAGCAGTTGGAGGCAGTACAATCATATGCACCTGTAAAATATTTTATGCCTAAAAAAACGTCTGATTTCACAGGATGAATATGGATCTGGACTGAAAACTATAGCCTGGATCTGGGAACCTGACTTACTGATAAACATTAGCGTTTATCAATAATACATCTCAAGATGTAAAAAAACAAGGCAGATTTCCCATTAAGCATGATTGCTTGTACTATGCCCAGGTACGCTCGCTCCCACCTCGCCTCTCCCTTGCTGGTCAGGTTTCAGGTTGTTACTCGAGTTGTTGTGCTTTCGGATGCTCCCGGCGAGGGATCGCCTGAGCAGACCATTTGGTCCGCATATACAAGCTTGGCACAGGTTTTACGCTGGATGCCCTTTCTGACGCAACCCCTCCCATTTTATCCGGGTTTGGGACCGCCACTGCATCCAGTAGCTGGGGTTTGGGCACTGGCTGGGCATCAAGCCCGCGCCTTCCGCAAGCCAGGAAAAACACCTACCACTGATCCAACAGCAACAATACAACAGCACCCTTGTCTCAAACTCACTTGCAGCAAACTTACGTATTTACACTCTCCGATACAGCAGGTGGCAGTATGCACCCAGTTGGTTTGGAAACTGCCAATGAACACAAAGCGAGGAACAATACAATGAAGCCAACCTTTAACTCTTGTCCAAAATATCAATAATATTAAGAATAAAGTTAAAAGCCTAGTTTGTTGACGGTGGAGTGCCTGGTTGCTTTACTTCTCAAGGAGCCCTCATATCTTTGTTTTCCTTCTAGCTCTTACCTTTTATTCCGTCCTGTTCTCTCTTTCTCTTCTCTCTGTCAAGCTACACATGGCACTCCTGAGTTGCCATAGAGGAATCCAAACCCGCTTCTGGTTGAAGATTTCATCACATTGAGGTCTTTAGCTGGCTGCTGAGGATGGCCTCGTGTGGTCTGCTTGGGATGAATGTGGTGGTTGGGGACGGTTTCACTTGTCCATGAAGATAGTCTTAGACTCAGCTGATGAAGACAGATGTTTTTTGATGGATTGTGACTGCAGTCACTCAATAGTTCAGGACCGAAATTCCTACAAACAGTTTTGTACAGTACCTGAGCCTCCAGTAACGAAAGAGGACTCGATATTAACTTGAACGTCTTCCTTGTTACATTGAACTTCCAGCCATCTAACACATAGTATGACTGAAGGTCAATCCCTGCTATCCGCGCCAGGATGGGTTTCCTGTTGAGTCTGATTTCTCTCAAGGTTTCTTCCTATTGCCACCTCAGTCACCCTTGGCTGGCTCATCAGGGACAGTCTGATAATTATGATAATTATACATATATTTCTTTTAAAACTCATTTTGATGCCTGAATCTTTGAGACCACCTGTTGAAGTGGACTTGAGCATTGGACTGGACATGACATTGAGTGTGAATGCTTTCTTAACAAAGCTTGGTTATTTGAACGGCTCCTGTTTGTATTCCCATGAACCATTCACAATTTTTTAAAAGTATTCGAAGAGTGACTTGTGGTCTCCTTGAATATCTTCGTTAAAAAAAAAAAGAAAATTTTAGCAAAGAAGACAGCAAGACAAAGCTTACAGATAGAATCGGACGTTTGGCTGGTTAGGTGAAGATTAGCTGTCTCACCAGAATCATGCGGAAAAGCGGTTTCCCCAATCTCTCATCATCATCTCTCAGTCCTCTCATCAAAAGCCTTTTCTATCTAATGAACCGACACTTGTTAGCCCATCTCCTCATGTCTCGCTCCCTCTCTCTCTTTCTCTCGCTCGCTCTGTACGTGTGTAATTAAGTGGGCTGTAGATCGGGAGCTGTTATCCCCAGTGTATCGCCACATTTATCATCATGCCTCTCTTTCTCTCGCTCAAATCGCTCTCCAGAATAGCAGCTGTGAGCAATAAGGGTTCATTCGCACTTTTCTTTTTGTTTTTAAATATCTCATCTCTCGCACCCATACGCGCACATACGGAATCTCACTCAGAGAAATGATGAAATCTTTCTTATTCAAAAGAACAGGCAGGCAGTCACTGGAGAGACAGCAAGACTCCATCAAGCAAAAAAGAAAAAGGAAGAAAGAAAGCAATGTTTCTGTCAAAGTGAATGGGAGCGAGATTGAATGTCTACATTAAATTTGATCCTGTTTATAAAAACCAAACTACGTGCACCAGTGAGAAACATTGTACTAATTTGGGACGCGCAGAACTTGAAGCTAGGACTTCAAGCTTCACCTTTCAGCCTCATCAGACTAAAAGATTAATTAGCATGGCTATATGTGCTAGTCAAAAATACTGTATATCTACTGTCATTCAAGGTACCTTAACATTTTTTTCCCCCCTCCTGACAGAGTGAGAACAAAAAAAGGGAAGCCGCTGACGCACTTTGCCATCGTTACCGCACTGGTGCCGAATGCTAACGTGGCTACGACTCTGACCGCGCAGCAGTAATGGCAGCAATTTCAAAGCAGCATTCTACCTTTTTCATGTATGATTAGCTTTTGTGTCAGAATTCCTTCTTTTGTGTCATTTCGTTTCCTTCCATTTTTTTCCCCCAGGCGTCTGTCATTTCCGTTCTCATTTAACCGCTTTCCTCATCCGTGACTTTTGATAGCTAAAAGAGCTAATGCCGCATAGAGCGCAATTATCAATCATTGCTGTTGAAAAAAAAATTACACGCCAGTGTCAAGTGCAACAACTGTAGTTCAAAACGAATGCATATGTAATTTACCCTGGCGTGCTTAGATAGCTAAATATTATTTGCTGATTTTATATTCTGTGTAAGCAAGGAAGAAAGAGACGCTTGCTGATTACTGGAGTACATACTGTATAAGGTAGTTTTACTGAAACACAAAGCTTCTAAATGAAAATCAGTGCAAGTGTGTGTGTGCCTGGGTAACGTGTCGGGTAGCGTCACGCTGTGATGACATTGTAAAGGATCATATTTTTCTGATTAGCTGAAGTAAACACACAAGTGTATCTGTGTAAATGTTTATGTCGAAGTGCACAGTAGAACCGAAGTGGTGACTGTAATCAACCTCAATTATACTTAATTATATTATTATATCAAGCTTCAAGTCCTGCTTCTGGAAGCACAAAGCACATGCAAACCCACGTCCGAGCTGACCATATGATCAGCTGACAAACATGTACATATCTACAGTACATACTCATACACACACACACACACGCACACGTGCGCATTCACATAGAGAGCGTACCAAGGGCATGAAGTTTAAATGGAGTGTAATTGTGTGTACTAGACCTCAGTAACAGTCCATTAGCCACACAAAGTACGTTAATCCAAGCACATTTTTCAGGTTTTCCAGCCGTACTGTCACACACGTGTACTTATACCCCAAACGCCACTTCACGACACGTGCACATGCGGAAAAGGTTTACATTACACTCCATTAAAGAGTGTATACTTAAAAAAAATGGTGGTCTTTCAACCCAGTGGAGAGCTGTAATACTCACGTATATATATATATCTGTAAATAGGCATAATTACAGTAATGAAAGCGGAATTGCTTATTCATTAGCTCATCTAGGCTATGTAGTGCATCCATTAGGGAATCGGAGGCTTCATAAAACTCAAGCGCACACCACTGCGGTGTAATTATACAGTACATCGTGTTATGACTCTTGGACACTCTGGAGGTTGTGTCATTCCAGCCACTGCCACCACAGACACTTCTGGTGTCTATTAAACAGCATTTATTAAAATGTTCATGGTCGCCTGATATAAAATATATATTATTATATATTCATTCTAAAGCTTTCAGCAACATTTAACCTTAATTCACCAGACAGGACTGTCCCCAAGTGCTAATTCTGCATTTAAACATATCCTGCATGGCTGACCAGCACAAACCAGTGATGTATTATATCCTGTACACTATATCGGAGGAAATCTGGGGCTGTACACAATACTGCAATTTTTCATCTAAATGATCAGCAACAGTAAAGCATTTATTCTATTGTCAGCAGATTGCAAGCTCAAATCCACAAAATATCACCACCATCTGTGGCTAAAAGTCTCATTCTATACTCATAGGTATTATTCTTTTGGAGAGATCTAGCTGGTGGGTTGAAATCAATTAATTCATACATGTATTTATAAATACAACAAACCAATGGGGCTGTGGAGGATGTTGAGCTCATCCCAGGCAGCTCAAGGCATATGGTGACGGACACCATGGATGGGTAACAGTGCAGATATGCAAATACTTTCAAACACCCAATCCTCCAATACAGGCAATTTAGTAACATTAACCAGCCTACTGTACACCACATGTCTTTAGATGGTGGTAGGAAACCAGAGTACCTGTACCATTCAAACTCCAAACAGATACATACATACAAGAGGTGGGATTCGAACACCCAAGCCCGAGAGGTCGTGAGGAAACAGTGCTAACCAGCAAGCAACAGTGCTTCCTGGGTTTGGAATTTTCCCAGGAATTGGAATTGTCGGTTACTTAATTGTGAGGAAATTGTAAATATTAGTGGGTCTTACACACGCTAGCCCTGATCCAGGTGAATTCCGTCACTAAAACTGCAACATACTGTACCTGGAAAGTGTGAACTGGAAACTCGGAATTATGCCTTCTTTGATTTTTATTTACATTCAAGCTATGCCGCCTTCATGTTCACCTTTGTTAGCATGATGCTCATTAGCTAAATGGTAATGTGAACTATTACAACTCGGTTAGCAAGGGCCACTAAAGATCAATCAGCGATAATATAAACATTAACACATTAACATTAATTGTCAATTATACACCAACAAACTGGTGACATGGATACCCAAGACGTACCCAGACCTCCAGTCCGATCCCACAGAAAAACCGGTTGGCACAAACCGTTATAAAAAGTCAATGCTGGCCAACATAGATCCAAAGATCCCAATCTGATACCCCGGACAAACATGTCTGATCCACAGAGGCCCCACAGTACCCAAAGACCCGGTGTCAACATCCTGGTGCTAGACACCACAGCACACCCCCAGAGGTGTTGAGGAGTCACGTCACAAGGGGAACCTACACAATACTGGGCATAATGTTTTGTTTTGTAATGTTATGGCTGATAAGCGTATACAGTATTTGCCACCTCAGACAGCGAACTGTATAGGCAATGTTATAAATCAAACATACAGTACACTATATCCGCATGCTGACTGAACTAAAGCAGAGACAAGAAGCGTTAAGTTGCTTACTGTTGTTGATGTGTGCAGTGTGTTGTGACATCACTTCCTGAACCTGGAGCTGAAGAGAACGACTTTTTTAATTTTGTTTTTTCCTACGAGTCAAATCCAGCATAATTGCACATAAGACATTGGAAGCTGATCCTTTGGGTGATGTGGGGACCTCCGAGGATCGGACGTATTTGTTCGAGGCATCTCATGGGTGCTCAATCAAATTGGGACCTGGAGAGTTTGGAGGGCGGATCACTTTACCCGCTGAGTCTTTCCATCATGGTCAACGTTGACGTTTTTCAGCGAGTCGTTCTGGCCTTTGCTCCCTGTGGGCATGGGTGAGCCTTGAGTGCCCATGATCCTGTCACCAGTTTGCTGGTGTATAGTTGGTGATCCATGTTGTTCAGGTCACCTGCGGGTGGTGCTGATGTTATGGCTGATGGGTATAAATGCCATTCATCCAAAGGAGGCAATTCTGCCATTGATTACTGATCACAGACTTATTCATCCCCATTATTTTAGCAGCATGCATGTTGTTTTTCCCCAATGCCCCCGCTTTGTGTGAAAGATAAAGAGCACATGCTTTTTTTTTTTTTTTTCTAAACGAGCTGAAACAGCAGGTAGATCGGTTTTGCGGTCAAAACGCCATTATTCACGCCAGGCAGCTTTTCAGTCTCACTTGTTTGAGACATGACATCGACTCGCAGCTGTTAGCAATGAAACTGCGGCATATTTGATTAAATAATTCTATTACTGTCATGAATTATTCTACTGCCATAACTGTTATTACCAGAGCTCTTTGTGTCGGCTGTGTTTACACCCACCGCTAATATGTACTGCTTAGCAGATTTGAGTAATGCTACAGACATAAGGCCTTGAGAAATAATAGGAACAGTTTGAGCAGTCAAGCGAGCGAGAGAGAACGAGACAGGGGAAGGGGGTGGTGGTAGAGAAAGAGATTAGTGTGGTGTTTTGACCGTGGAAGGATAATGGTTTCCAGAGCTCCCGAAGGAATAATTGTCCGCAAATATGTCCACAAGACTCGGGACCTGAGGGAGCGCACCGCATTATTATTTGTGCCAAGTCAAACTTCAAGGATCTCTAGCTTTCCTGTGTGTTTGTTTGTTCGTAGCTGTGTAATATAATTATATAATATAGATAACATTCTGCGCACACTTTATGCATTCAGACCTCAGTTTAATAACCGCTGGCTTCACTAATTTGCGCCAGAGAACAACGACAAGAAGGTTTGCTGGATCAAGTGCTATTTTATAAGCTGCCAAATAACGAGGGTGAAAAACAGTAGGAAATCAACCCGAGTCCATGCATAATTAGACCGTATTTTGGTGTGCTTTATCTACTTAAGACGCCAAATTCTGAATACAGCCCTCTGCATGTTATTTTTGTGTGTAAAACATCTGTTTATAAAGGGCAAGGCTGCTAACTTGCTAATTGTTTGCTGAATTGACAGTGAGTACTGAGTACTGGAGATTAAGCACTTTCAAACGGCAGATGGGCTTTTATCAGTCGTCTGCAATTTTAAGGAAAACAGATTGTATTTCCCATTATGCATTAAAAAAAGAAGATGTTGCTCATTCAAAAGAATTCTTTTGAGGAGGAATAATTTAATGTGAGTTTGTGAGTACAAGTTAAAAGCACATAAAAATACATGTCTCATAAAAAGTAGAATCATCTGAATTTTTACAAATATACAATACGACCAAAAGTATACGGACACCGGACTATCACACATAACAGGTGTGTTCCTTTTCCAAGTGGGAAGCACACAACTGTAGAGAATGTCTCCGCACACACTAAACCTGCATTGGAGCTAAAAGACCCGAGCCTGTTCCAACATGACGCACTGCGCCTCTGTTCAAAGCAAGCGCGATAAAAACATGGTCAATGTTGAAAAGTCGACTCAACGCCTTTGGGATAAGCTCGGACATCGGATAACCCATTAGTCTCTGATGTTACTAACGCTCTTGTGGCTGCATGAACACAAATTTCCCACAGCTGTCCTCTGAAATCTGACGGAAACCTTTCCTAGAGGAGCGGAGATTATTATAACAGCCAATGGGGACTGTAAATCTCAGTGTAGTATGGCAACAGCACCGCTTCAGACCGTAAAGCATTTCAGAGAGAGTGGTGAAAAAAGGCCGACTAGTCATTGGTATTCAGCTACACACCATGGAGGTCATTTACAAAAAAAGATTTTAAAAAGCTGTCTGCAAAGGGTGCGGCGCATTATCAAAGAAAACTCTCACCCTAATCATGGACTATTCACCCTTCTCCCATCGGGTAGGCGCTACAGGTGTCTCGGTATCCATACCAACAGACTGAAAACTGGCTATTTCCCTGTGGCTGTTACCATACCGAGCAGCATATGTTAAAACTACACTACAGCACTCTTCCACTTTATAATGCACAGCTTTATCCACTATGCAGCATCCAAATTGTATGGTAGTTATTGCACTACTATATATTATACATATATAAACAATAGAATTGCATTAAATCTTATCTAACATTAACACGAAATGCTATGTTTAACTGTTACATACAGTACAGCAAGGGTGAGATGGTCAGGTGTCTGCGAACATCTGGATATATAGTATATTATGTTATCAAGTGTTATGGTTTATGTATGTATTACTGTACCATTTACTTACTATCTTTTTGAAACAAACTGCTCACTCTCAGATCCTAATTAGAAGCCCACATCATAAACGAGTGCTTTATTAAAAGGCATGCGCACATGGAGGGTGCCTAATTAGTGCTAAATAGGTTGACCTTTTCCCAATTAGAATAACTCTAAATGGACCAATGTCCATCCCAATCAATTTGGAAAGACATGCTAGTTGCAAAACAACCCTAGCACAAGGCTGATATATAGTACCTGCTGCGGCTCACATCTCTAGGAGCCGTGCTGAAAACACCGAGAATAAGCAACAATGCTTGTCCTACCCTGTATCCTGTAAATAATTCCAGGTGAAATTTGTCAAGGAAGGAGAGAATCCTTACAGTCATTCTCTTTACACCTACACCAAAAGCCCATGGAACGGGATGTGTTTCAAAGCTTACCTCAAGACAGCCCTCATACTGTGCTACTTATCTTTGCTGTTTGTGTACTACATATGACAGCATACATTGCCCTAAGAAGACACCATGGACATGAGCTCAAGAGGCTCGAGTATGGTAAGGCCTCTGATTAAGCCATCAAAGGCCCCCTTAAAGGCTGCTGAGAAGAGCACACAGTGGCTCTCCATCCTGAGTCCCAGACATGAAAGTGAGTAAAGCTGTAATGGCAGGTCTTACTGCTGAACTTCTGGAAACATAGTGGGCTCATGAAAAGGTTAGATTTTCCATGAGCTTTATCTCTCAGATTAAGCCACGCGTTCGGCCGGCACGATGACGGATTTGATCCAAGATGGATTTTAAACAAACTTGCGGAGTCTATGTCAGCTCTAATGCGCACATCATCCTTTACCATCCAAAATGCTAAGAAACTTCATGCAAAGTTTTCCAAGATTCTGCTGATCACTCGTTTCATTCACGGTTGCTGATATTATGTGTTATAAATAAATTAATGTTAGTCAAAGGAATGGCCAGTAGAAGCAGTGTAAATCCAGCTGGCAGACTTTTGGATGCCAATGTACAGTACATTATTTTGATGTACATATAGGCATTCCTTGATTGATCAAATGTTATGAGTATTTTAAAGCAAAATTACTGAAGCAAAATCTTTAAATATATGATAGCGTGTCCAAAAACATTTATAGAATAGAATAACTGCTTATTTCAACATTCACAAGATCATCAATTTTGTTTTATTCCATCATCCGCCTTAATTTAGTCCTCAGCAATCCCTATCCACTAGAGCATTCCTTGCTTTCGTGTGACAGTTGCCAGCAATCTGGAGACTAACTCACACGTGTGAAGTTATCACATCCTTCCAACCTGTCCTAAACACACTTGAAGGAGATGTTACCTGATCTCATTAATATACATGAGCTCACAGACACCTATGATGGGTTAGTGTTAATCTAATTAAACAGACTTTTATGGTAATGCTCCTGTATTTCGTCTTTGTTTCATCATACCTAATCCACAATCTTCACCGCGTAAAGATCTTAATGATAGCTTTTTAAATAAAAGGCTTCAGTTTAAAATGATCTCTGAAAATGTTTGAGTATAATTGAGTAAACATCCAATATTTAAGGTAATAATGCAGAATAATAATATGCTTCCCATGCATAAGAAATTAGACTATCGTATTTACTATAGTAAATATATACTATAGTATTACTGCGGTGCCACAGAAACCACATACATAGTTCATACATAGCAGTGGTTCTCAACTTCGGTGGAGGACCTCAGGTCTGACACATATTAGTGTTTTCTCTGCTCTATCACACCCATTTATATTAAGAAAAGGCCTTTAATTAGTTGAGTAGTTGAATCAGATGTGCTAGGAAATGAGAAAACACAAAAATATGCAGGGATAGGGTTGAAACTTGGTTGAAAATTTGATTGGTCCTCCAGGACCAGGGTAAAAAGTCACTGTTATAGATACCAGGGTAGGTTCAGTACTAATGCACTTCAGTTAGTACCCTTGTAGTACAGACTGTACCACTGTACTTTGATGTATACCATGGTTGGTATTATGGAACTTCAGTGGGTACCGTGGTAGTAACACAACACATTGGTGAACACCATGTTACTTATTGGGTTCCATGGTGGCCACCGACGTCCAATTTGGTATTTAACAAGGTATTTAAGCAGCACAGACTACCAGTACGTATAGTACAGGCCGTTGAGGTACTTTTAGGTCCACTGTGGTACCCATTAAATATCATGAGATTCACTAAAGTGTTGTGTATTAGGGAACCATAGCTTATATAAATATTACCATTATGGAACATAACTGTGTATGACATATTTTTGACAGCATCCTGGTAGTACCAGACTACAGTACATTGTAGGACCATGTAACATAGCAAATACAGTGATATTGTCAAACAGGTACCATTGGACTTTGATGGTGCGTACACCATGGATTTGTATTTACGGGCAGACGAATACACATCAAATCATCATTTTTTATATGTATAAAATCAACACACTAGTTTGCCATAAATATAAATCCTTTTGTAAGCTCTACATATATTTTGATACCTTATTCTGTGTATAATGTAATTTTAAACCCTAGTCGTCAAATAAAGCAAGTCCGCTTTAAACATCTTATGGTTTCAAATCACATTAATGTGCCTGTTTAGATATAGCGGATATTTTTAATGCTTTACTCTACGCCTCACACGAGCCTGACTCCATCACAGCAACCCGAGAGCTCGCTTAAATGGCACTCACGTCTAATATTTGATGAAAGTGCAGCGGCCTGGACTTTACAGAAAATCCCACATCCTCAGATAATGAAGTGTTGGATATCGAGAGCGAACCTTCATCCACGGCCTCAGTCTGAAGCCCAACGCGGCGCTCATATTACAAGGGTTGATATTTAACTGGGACCCGGATTAATCTCCACATGCCTGGGCTTATACGCATCAGTCTTCTTAATCATCATATATTTCTCTGATGGCAAGTCAGGAAGGAAACGTATCAGGAAAAGGAGCACTTGGCAAAGAGAGCAGAAATTCAGAAGAGTAATGTACACATTGACACCTTCGACCTATGTTGTCAATCAACAGCCTTAAGAGACAGGTCTCAGACTATGATGTCATGTCTGGGTAGGCAGCTTTTGTCACAAATATGGTCATGATATGCTTAAGTGTTTTTGGTCTACCTTAGCATTTGAGAAAGGTTAAGGTGAGGGGTGAGGGTGAGAACAAAGAGCGGAACGGAGGTTTGCCATTTTCCTGTCTAATTTAGTTTAATTGTAGCTCCTTTTGAAAAATCTAATGCTAGGCTTAGTTTCATTCTTATAAAAAGAAGGCTGAGCTTGCAATTACATGATGGATTTAATTGAACCTGACAATGACGACGCCCATGTGTCGCCCTTACCTTCTCTCATGTTTCCTTTACTCTCTCTCTCTCTCTCCTGGTCCCTAATCATTGACTACAATATGTCTCTATTTCCGTAATAAGACGAATCCCTGCACAACTGCTCCAGCTGTGCTGTGTGTAAGCTCACGCTCAAGTGTGCATGGATTGTGTATTGACAGTCTTCGATTGTCTGGCAAACAAAAGACCAACAATAATGATAATGATGGTAATAGCTCGCTGGGTTTAAGAGCCTGATTTAACTCGCTTGTTATTTGTTGAGGTTTCATGCTGTAATTGTTGATCAAATTATTCTGAAAAAGGCTGGAGAGATATCATTATTATTCAGAGTAACTACCATATGGTTGTCCATTCAATGCAAACAAAAGTAGATTTCAGATTTTGATTTGCACACGCTCTTTAATTCACTATGTATAAATGTATATTACTTGATTAACCTGCTGTGCCTTAATTACAACCATCATTTAATCAGATCCTTTTATTTTATTCCTTAAAAAATCTTCATTATGCACACTCTGATTTAAGACAAAAAGAAAAAGATGATGATGATGATGGTGATGATGATGCCCGGCATGTCCTTTGTCTTGTGGTGGTACATTTTCGAGCTGCTGACACTTTGCTTAAAACCAAGTATAAATATCTACAGCGGTTCTTTTTATAAAGCAGATAAATTGGTTTAAAACCGGATTCATCATCAGTTGCTGGCCAAGCGCTGACCTGTGTCTGACAGTGATGAATTCAGTGGATCATATTTAAAGTTGAAAGTGGCTAAATATGGCCCATATAAAATATCATTTAAAGGCATGAACACTTTGATGAGAGCGCTTAATGGAAAAATTGTTCAATCTGAAAAATGGTTCGGTTTATAATCTGAGCCACTTAAAGTGAATATTGAAACGGGTTTGTTGATTTGTCGATTGTAACATATGCGCAGCACTAAATTACACTAAATAAAGGCTTGTAATTAAAAACTGTGACAAAATATTAGCTTGTGTGGCCAATGATTTTCCCCTGCAGCATTCCTTTCCATTTCTGTCACGTGAAACCTGCATGCAGCGACATCTGGACAGTTTATAAGATGTGAAATCCAAAAAATTCCCAAAAGTACTTTATATAATAAATATATACGAGGGCCGTTCATGTCAAACCGGGACGTCTGATGAAATTTCTTATGAATGAAGGCACAAAATTGATTGACATCAACCAAACAAACAAAAAAACATTTTAAATAAGGCCGTTCGTCCACAAATTACCTTCAGTGAGTGAAACACCTGATCTTTGAAAAGTCCCGGGTTGACTCGAACACTTCTCATGTGTTGCCCTATTCAAATTCTCTAACATGAAGCAGACTTGAATGAATTGTACATTATTTCCACTTAGTATAGATACAGTATACTTTAACAGGCTTTAAAATTAATAAAGAAAGCTCATTGCGGTATGACACGGCATACACTGGCTAAATCCGTCAGCGCCTGATGTAGCAACCCAATTCACCCAGTTATGTTTTGACTGAAAGCATAACGAACCCTTTAATGGAATATTAAACTCCGAACTAGCACTATTAAATTCTTAAGACGGAATTACTTCGAATTAAATCCGCAACTTAAAGTGTTGGTTTTCCCTCCTCTCATTGATATCATTACATGGACTTTAGAACACTTCACTCAACAGCGGTGCATCAGAAAACTCAATAAGAGGAGATTACTGTAATCCACTCCAAATGGAAACACGGTGCCTCTAATCCCATAAAGTTATTCCCACGAACTCCATGTCACAGAAAGGGTGCTGTCATGAAGCGAGCTTATAAAAAAAACTGTGACAGTTCCCTTCTACTGTTTTAAACTGTAGAAGTGAAGAATACAGTAAGAGAGAGCAACACTTTTTAACCTGAGTGGGGATCTGCCGGCTTGGATCGGATTAAAAAATAATAAACAAAATACGTTAACGGCACATGCTGACCTGTGCACAAGTTGCGAATATCAATTTGTTTCCCTATTTAGAATACAATGAGGTCAATGCGATGACAAAGCCCATGTGATGTTCTTATGAGTTCTCAAAGATCACTATACAGTACGTACGTCAGTGCGGTCAAGATGATGAATGGGTTGGGGAAGGAACTAAATGTACTATGATATTAAAGCTAATTCTATAATAGAAGTATGACACTGAATGTAAGTATAAGGTTCATAAGACAGCTAAATTTCAGAAATATCTAATATAACTAATTTACACACACACACAGCTTGTGTGTATATTTCTGAAGCGTAGCAAGAAGTTATTTTGGCCTATGTAGAGGATATAGTGTTACTTCCAGTGTAATCCATACAAATTACAGCCAAATCAATCTGATTGATTGTTAGAAATTTGATGAAGCTCAAGTAGTCCTTCTCTTTTTTTTGTTATGTGGCTTCCAGTTATATCACACATCCTGAAACATTCATATTTACTGTATAACCCCTACTTTGGAAAACATGCATAGCTAAATGAACCTGATTCCTACAGCTAAAGAAAAGATGCTATAAACCACCTACAGTCAATAAAAATTGTCCAGTAAAGGTTGCAAGCAATTTGTTCGGTTCCAGTCTGGCTTCCTTGCCAAGCTGTAATCTACATATTGAGAAACCAATTTCGAAGTATTGATTAGAAACAGCAGCCAGTGAAACCTCTGATGT
>JAQQZT010000036.1:5976558-5987150 GCA_030068275.1 Clarias platycephalus | reverse complement strand
GTGTGTGTGTGTGTGTGTGTGTGTGTGTGTGTGTGTGTGTGTGTGTGTGTGTGTGTGTGTGTGTGTGTGTGTTGAATAGCTTTATATATAGACTGTATCCCTTTTTAAAGCAAGCTCAAAAAACCAACCTTTTTTTTTTTTCTTTAAAGAAAGCACGTCGGCTTTGAAAATGAAACGCATCGGTCATTTTGACAGTGTTACTAAACCCCTGAGCTGGACGCTGACAGAACTTCCCCCACAGCAACTCACCTCATTAAATGCTGTGAAACTAATTATGAAAGTCCACATTATATTAAGTTTACTGGAGCAGTGCTACATGCCCCTCCGGGACATGATGTGGGTGGGAAACACTGCATTTTGACACTGACCCCACACAGTGGAAGACGAGTCCTCATTCAGTACCAAATACTGTAATGAACACAAAAATTGAGTAAATACACAACTTAAAGGTACCATGTATGACTACAAATCCAGGCAAATTTTTGTTCTTTAGATTTTTGTTGGAAATTCTCCATATATTCGATTAAGAGTTTATAGGATAAGCTTCAATGACGCTTTCTTTACATTTTACAAAAGCATGTTATAGCGATTTTAAAATGCATACCTATAACTAACCAGACCAAAATTTACTTAACTCACAGTATTTCATGAATAATCTTATTGTCAAACCATCTGTGAAAATGTAATAATCATTCATCTGCTTCTCTGTAGCTGATTATAACAAATTACCAAACTAGTACACATGCTTTTCAACCACTATTAACTTCAACTTTAAAGGCAGATTTTTCTCCTTTTTTTTTCATTTAGTCCAGTCATTATGCATCAGAATGTGTTTGTTGTTGCTGTTGTTAGTCTTTCGGCTGCTCCCACTGAAGGGTTGCCACAGTGGACCATCCGATCTTCTTGGCATAGGTTTTACACTGGATGGCCTTCCTGAAGCAACCCTCCGATTTGGGACCAACACTGCTCAGCAGATAAACTCTAAGGTTTACTGAACACATAATTCCCAGTTTATTGTAAAAATAAATAAATAAATAAAACAATCTCAATCAATCTTAACTTCTTAAAGCTTGAAAAACTTTGAAATTCTTACCCATGTTTTGGACCACTACACTTTTGACAGTAAAATAACCATGATTCAAATGTCAATTGAAATGTCATCGCCCTGAAGCAAATGACAAACTTCAAATACACACCTGAAGAATTTGTACTATATACTACTCTGCACAAGTCTGTGAAACAAACCTGGACCTACTGAGCTGTAAACTTTGAAATTGTTCCTTTGTTACACACAGGGACTTTGTGATATGAGGGCATGAAAGCGACAGAGAAAATAGAAATGATAGAATTGAGACAGGGAAATGGATGGATGGATGGATGGATGGATGGATGAAGGCATATTTAGATAAACGATTTCCTGGATGGAGAGAGAGAGAGAGAGAGAGAGAGAGAGAGAGAGAGAGAGAGGATGGACATGAACTTGGAAAAGGATCAGTTTAGGTTTTGGATAAAAGAAGACGTTCGGAGCAGCTGTTGGTGATGTGTGTGGGCTAGAAAGCGGATGTGAGTGTTTTTGCCTGGTTTGATTTGGGAGGGAAAAAAATAGAGAAGAGAACAAATGAAAGCTATGAGAGAGACAGGAAAAGAGGCCAAATGATTTTTATGTTACCCATGAGATCAAATTATTTTTATGAACTAATGGAGGGTTATGATAACCATGACATCATCAACAACATACAACTTTATTTAGTAGTTAGCAGATGATTTTATTGCATGAAATCTGAAAAACAGATTTAAGATGATTTATCTCATCACTCTTTTTTTTTCTATACTTGCTTATCGTGCTTATTCCGTACAGGGTTTCTGGAGGCCAGGAGCTTATTCCAGGAAACTTTGACCACGAGACGCGACGCACCCTATCCACTGCGGGGCTTATCGTAACAATATAAAACACTTACATTTGTACCTGGTCTAATAGTGCTTATAAATGGATAAAGCTATCTGACAAATAATCATCTTCGCCAGTAAATGTGATTTGCTTCTCCACTCTTTGTGCCACTGTATTCATACCGTCACAGCCCTAACGTGAACCGGTCTCCTTGCACCGAAAAGTTTGCGTGCCTTCGAGCGGAAAAACAATTCCAAACTACTCCTTTGTCTCCAAGTGCAACAAGAACAAAGAGACTCATGTGCAAGATCGCTGTCTGTTTAATTAAGGTGAGAGATTAAGTGCTAAAGTCAATTTACAGCTTCGTGGAGAGGTGTGACAATCGTGCTGAAATAGCGCAGACTTCACCAGCAGTTTCTTCCTGACTCTAAAAAGGTGTTAAAGATATTCCAAGACGTGTCTCAGGCTCTAATCACTTTTTCTTCTCTTTCTTCTTTTCTGTCGTCTTCAGATAACAAGTCTCAAATAAAAACTACATAGCGTATGAAGGATGTAAAGTCTGGAAGGACATTGTTATAGAAGGTCTCGATGGTGATCTCAGGTGTTGGGGAGTTTGCATTATAGTTCCTTTCTGCCACCAAAGCAATCCCAACGGGCCCATTATGGTTATCGCATATTGATCATAATAGCTTTCTGCCAGATGAAATGCGTCATGCATAAGCAGATCGATAAAACATTAGCATTTAGTCCCAGGATTGAGAATACTTTTATCAGAGAAACAAAAATAAATAAAGCCAATATGTGGTCCGTAGTGTATGCTGCATGTCCACATCCGTACATAAGTGCATAGGAAAAGAGTGATGAGGTCACCTTGCCCTCGCTAGTGCTTAGCCCTTAGAGTCTTTATTATAGAAGGAAACCTTAGTTGCACTTCCTGGTTTACACCCAAACAACCTGTTATGCTAGTTTATTGGCACAGATCCTTGCAATCTAAATGAAACTCTTTTAAAATGGCCTTTGCATCATGCAACAATTCCAAAACCTAATAATGAGAAACTTATTGTACTACATTACAAATGCAATACAATATATACTTATACAATATACAACATGATATGCTTATAAAATACAATTTAATCCTAATTGCACAACAGTTCCCGATCAAGTAATCTGATTGGACTAGAGGCATTCCATGAGTGGTGATAATAGAGCATAAAAGAACTGGGATGTTTAACTATATGCATCACTCCACATCACAGGTCTTCTAACAAGTGTTGATTACATTAGCTGTTGGTGAAAGCAGGTTGGTGCCGTCAACAGACCAGTCATGGAAGCACTTTCAGCAAGAAATCACATCTGATAATATTGTGTCTTCCTAAACAACACTTTGTCTGCTTAGTACGTGCTTCTCAGTTGTTGCGAATTGCCTCTGAATCAGCTATGTTGTTCTGTTCACTTCTAACACAAGCTACAAAGCTAACTAGCTTCTAACACAATCCCAAATCCCCCTCTAACCCCTGATCAAGGGCGCTACTTGGCATGTGGAACAAGGGTTTTTACACCCTACGTGCATGGTGCACTAGATCTCCATTTTACACTATTTGGGATTCAACCCTGGAATCTAGCTGATATGCAAAAGCCATGCTGATATTCAATACAACAGCACTCCCTCTCGTGTGATGATACCTTAATAATGACAGCTGAATAATTAGTGCCTGTGCATATTAGTCCTATATTAGCTCCTTTCACACATGTAATATTAATGATTTACAACTACTTTTTAGGTGCAGGTTTACACGTCCAATTAACACAAGCCAAATTTGTAATCACAGAAATGTCGAAGCAGCAAATTGACACAATTCATTTTTAAGAGAACTAACATGACCAAAAGATAAAGATTTAGCAGGATAGAGGATGGTGTTGACGATAATTTAAGTTAAGAAGAAAAATGGAGCTTGAAGGTGCACAAAGCCAATCTTGTCTTCAACTGGTTTCATGAACATGACAATGAGCTCAGTGTTCTTCAGTGGCTTTGCCAGTCACTAGAACGGAATCCAGTAGAACACCTTTGGATGTGGTAGAACGGGAGATTCATAGCGTGAAAGTGCACCTGAAATATTTACAGCAATTGTATGTGCAGTGTGCAGTTATGTAAGCACGGGCCAAAAGTTCAAAGGACTGTTTCCAACATGTTGTGGCATTCATGGCATGAATAACTGAGGCTGTTTTGAGTTCAAATGGAGACCCAATGCATTTTCCTAGTAAAGTTGTACGCTATTAAATCCTTGTGTTTAACATTAAGGACATATGGAACATCACTGCCAGGTGAACTGAATGACATTCATTATCAATTATAAACCACAACTGGCGACAGGATCATGGGCACCCACTGCTCACCCATGCCTATGGAGTCCAGATGTCTGATCCCACAGAAAAGCCAACGCAGCATAAATAATCAATGCTGGCCATGATAGAAAGGCACCATAACACACAGTGCTCCACAGACCATAAGGGTCCAGAAGGCAAATAATTTAAGGTTGTTTACCCGCCATCCAACCTCCTCAGATGTCAATCCGATGGTGCATTCATAGGATGTTCCAGAAAGTCAAACAAGTCCGATCCCGCAACCCACAGCATCCAAAGGATCAACTGCCAAAATCCTGGTAACAGACTCCAAAGCACACCCCAGTGGAGCCACGCCCACAAGTAGAACCCTGGTTTATGCTGGTCTAACCGTTTGCAATTAACTTTTGTGTGAGCTCAAGTATAGCCGCACTACTCACAATCAAAACCAGAAAAAATGGAAATATGTGATTTGAAAATTAAAATAAATAAGTAATATTAATGTAAAAGAATTAGCGTAAAGAGTCGTGTAAAAAAAAAAATCCATGTAAAGGTGAATGAAACTTGTGTAATAATGGATCAGTGGAAAATCTCTAATGGAAATCAATGAACTGCATAAAAAAGCCCCACAGCTTAAAACATATTAAAACATATACGTACATAGAAATCTCACATTAAAAATAACTCGTACATAAAAACATGGAGAAAATCTTGTGAAACCAGGATTTTTCTGTAAGGGAAAAATGCTATAATGCTATAATACTATAACTTCAACTGGACCATTCTTCAAATTAATTCTGTCCTCATATGATGCTTCAGAACTGTAAGAATCCGATCCAAACCAAAACGGTGCTTACACAATGGCTCGGACTCCAGCGGCAAAAAAATCACAAATTCACAGTTGCGTTTTCCAACAGATGTCTTTATGTCAATAAACATCTCAGCGTGATGCTTTATGATTACAATGCCTCTGTTCACTCATACGCACACTCATCCCCTCTGTAGTGCACACTAAGAGCATGCTAATCGATGTGTCGGGTTGTTTTGGACACACACCAACAATACTCGAATCAGTACGAACCAGGAAAACCCAAATGCTGCCAAACTTTTATATGATAACGACTTGTAGCTGGATATTATAAGCATTGTAGTATATTTAGATTGTATCAGGTTTACAGCTTCGTGTGTAGATGGATGGATGGGTGGATGGAAAGATGGATGGATGGATGGATGGATGGATGGATGTCGAAAAAGAGACATAAAAATACTTCTGTGCCGTGTAACAATTCCATCTTTGTTTTGTTGCACTTGTGTGTTTTTGTGGTTAGCCTGGGGCTAATTTAAAACATGCATTCGGTATGTAGGAGGATTTCAGTAGGGATCAGTGCATTGGCTCAGTCAGAGGGCTCAACCTCTAAGACATGTCTTTTGTTATTTTATTTTTATGGATTCGTTTATCTCAAAATGTACTGCGAGCAGACCACACAACCGCATCCCTTACCTAGATTATCACTCTGACGCTTCGTGCTGAATGCACCGTTGTTTATTATTCTGCCGGCGTGTTTTGTTGCATGAGAACATCGCCGTTCTGCAGACCCTAATCGAATTTGGGAGAGAAAAATCGGAATCTCTATGAGGAAAAAAACCTCAGAGCTGGGATGAATTAAACGTGATTGAATTCCAAACAAAGTCACACACTCTTTCTCTCTCTCACACACACACACACACACACGCACGGCCATGGTCAAAGAGGAATCCCTCAGGTCTACTGCATCACATTTTTTCCCCTTCTATTATTTAATCAGAGCAAGTGAAAAAAAAAAAGAGCATTGTTCTGTTCTTCTAGAAAGATTATCTTTCTTTGGAACTCCTGCAAAAGGGGAAGAAAAGAAACAAGCAATCATCCATCTCTTCCTACGCACTGACACAGTGACCTCAATGTACACACTTTTCACTAGAAACCCTTCAGAAACACACACAGGGAGGTGCTGTATACAGAGACACTCGGCATTTATCTCAACTTCTGTGCTGCACCTAGGAAGTAGCAGTATACTGTAGCTGTTGTCTAAGGCAGACCTTGTATCATAAATATCTTTATTAAAGATGAAATCCATGCATGTCAAAAGGTGCAGTTTGTACTGTAACTGTAACACAAGACTTGTGTTGAAATTCTTCATGAAGCGTAAAACTGATCTTCGGGGATATCAAGGACATGACATAACACATACTGTAATACTGCCTAACACAACATACATTTGACAACCACTTTATTAAGATACTTTGCCCATTCCTGTGATTATCCGATCAGCGCCAAGGTGATCCCTTCTAAAAGTTGCGCAGTGTGAGGTGCTCGATCACCTGTTCGCTAAGGTTATTGAGAGGGTATTTGAGCTTTCCCATAAACCACAGGCTCCAAATTCTACGCTGGAAGGACCCCTCGTCTTGCAAATTTTAGTTCTTTCTCTGATCTACCACAGTGACTTAAATTCAGAAAAAAAGGCTTTTTAGTTAAACCATGTGTGTTGGTAACTGGGAAAATGCTCAAATGCAAAGAGGATCTTCAATCTAGGCTCTTTAACTCCTAGCTGGATGACAGAATGTTGTCCACGAATAAGTACAACACCGACGAAGTTTTCAAACCCTTTACACGTTCCACATTTTGTTATGTTTCACACTCATCTTAAAATGGGTTCAGTGCTTTTTTAACCTCATCATTCTACACCCCACACTCCAGTATGACGAAGTAGAAACAGGTGTTTGGAGTGTGTTGATAATTTATTAAAATAAAAAGACTATTCGAATGATCTCATTTACATAAGTATTCAGACCAATCACTTGAGTACTGGGTTAAAGCAGAAATCACTGCCTCAGGTCGTCTTGTGAATGAAGCTACAAGCTTGGCAGACCTTTCTTTTGGAAGTTTTCTCCATTCTTCTTGGCAGAACCATCCATTCATTCGGTACACATCCATATTCAGGTCTCTCCAGAGATGCTCTATTGGGTTCAGGCCCGGACTCTGGCTGGGCCGCTCCATGACTTCCACAGAGTTGTTCCGAAGCCACGCCTGTGTTTTCTTAGCTGTATGCTTTGGGTCATGGTCTTGTTGAGCTGTAAATCTTTATCCCAGCACAAGATCCTGAGCACTCAGGATATCTCTTTATTTTATGTGAATAAATTTTCCTCTCTCAGTTCCAGTCACAGATAAACATCTCCACAACATCATGCCGCCACCACCATGTTTGACTGTAGGGATGGTTTAGATAAGGTCATGCGCAGTGCCTGGTTTCCTGATTCCAAATAGTTCAATCTTATTATCAGACCAGATGACTTTTTCTTTAGAGACCTTTCGTTTTTTTTTTTTTTGGCAAACTCCCAGCTGATTGTCATGTGTTTTTTTAGTAAGGACTGGCTTCTGTCTGGCCACTGTATTCTGCCTGGCCACTGTCTGGCCATGCCTGGCTTCTGTCTGGCCACTGTCTGGCCATTTCTGGCTTCTGTCTGGCCATGTCTGGCTTCTGTCTGGTCACCATCATTGGTGGAGCTCTACATTGATGGTTGTCCTTTTGAAAGTCTCTCACATGTCCACCAGGGAACTCTTCATCTCATTTATAGTGACCCTTGGATTCTTTGTTAACTGGCTGACACTTCATCTTAATGACAATGATGGAGGCTATTGTGCTATTAGGCACTTTCAATGCTGAATAAACTTTATGTTCTTTCCCAAATCTGTGTCTTGACACAACATTGCCTTACAGGCCTCCAGATAATCCTCCTGACCTCATGGCTTTGTTTTCACTCTGACATACACCATTTACTGTCAGACCTTATATCTACAGGTGTGTCCCTTTCCTAATTATGTCCAATGAATTCAACTGGGCAAAGGTGGACTCCAATCAATCTGTAGAAGCATCTCATGGGCCACTGATAGGAACAGAATGCACCAGACCTCAACTGCAAGTGTCATAACAAAGGGTCTAGATATTTCAGTCTATATGAAGATGGTCAGTCATCCAGGTGGGAAGTTGAGTCATGTCAACTGGACTTCTTTTTTGTTCAGTAGATACACTACTCATCCAAGTAGGTTCTTCAGTCCAGGGTAAGTTGGAAAGTTCCTCGTATTTAAGTCCTCCAAGAGAGTCTTAAAAGTCCTTTAAGTCCTCCGAAAGATCCTGCCCTATGAGAAAAGGCTCGTAACATGAACAATGAAGAAGGTGAAAATAGAAGGGAGGGTCGTTGGAGAGTAGGGGGGAGAGAGCTGTTAAGAAGATGATAGAGAGAGATTAGGGAGAGTCATTGAGGTGTAACAACCAAAGAGAGTAATGGGAGTCCTTAAATGTGGCTTTCTTGGTGGACGTGTGAAGAAACCTTGATCTTCTTCGGGATGGATGAAAGGGCAGCATGAAAAATTGGTTGTGTTGAAGGATTTTCCACCTGCACATAGATGGCTTCTTTCACCCCGCTCTCTCTATCCAAAATTTGTAGATTTTCTTCCTCAAATGTGTCTCCTTTGAACTTCAGGTGAAGGTATAATGCTGATTCTGCCCTGAGGTGTTCCTCCTTCTGTGTTGAATCAGCAGTATACCAAGACTTTTTAGATAGGGGAGGATCTTTTGACTTTGGAGGACTTAAATACGAGGAACTTTTCAACTTACTGTAGAATAAAGAGTCGTTAGAGTGTCTTTCATCATATTATAATCTACTTCACCACTTCTTGCATTTTAATACATCACTCATTTTTCTTTACTTATCTTAATACCCTGAATCATTGTGAAAATCGAAACCAATCTCAACAGCGTCCTCTGCTTGACCCCCCCCAACTCTCCACCATTTCAACAAATAAACAGATCTGACTTCTCTGTATCAGGAAGTGAGCAGACACAGATTTAGTTTCAACACAACACCGGTGGGCCCTACGCCAACGATTCAGTGCCTTAATGCCTCGCAGGGCATGATTAGCCCGCTGTCAACACCGCGCTCGATGGAGACCTGCTGAAAAGCCTAAATAAACACCAGAGTGTGAAGTCGAAATCTGTCACGTCACATTTGACAGTGACTTCAGTCGAAGGAAAAGTTCATCAAAGGTCCGTCAGTCTTCAAAAGGCTCAGGTGTTCTCCGATTCCCAAGAAGGAGGCGCCAAATATTCCTGAAGTTAAAGCAGATCGCTTTGCGTCCCATGTTAGCTCACCTGAGCTGTCGGATTACACTCCTGTGATTGGATTTCACTTTTGGTCGCTGCCATAACACAATTCTTTTTTTTTTTTTTTTTTTATAAAAAGGCAATTGACAAATGTATACACAAGAAATGAGAGATTGCACAATATTTTGATATCAGGTTACTTATATGTGTGTATAGGACAAAATCAGTGCATTCTCTCATCTATTTTTTTTGGGGGGGGGGAAATTCCCAAGGTGCTAAAACAGTGAAGCAATTGTGTACATGCAAACATGCCAACATGCCAACATGCCAGCATGCACACGAAATTACCTCAAGAATGTCAAGCTAGTGTTTGATTACTGGGGTATTTCCTCATGCCGCAGCAGCCGATGTGAACGAGTCGCTGGGAATTTTTCAGAAAGGTGAGATGACGACTCCGCCAGAGACGAGCGCTCTAGGCAATTCGCTTAATCCTCGACCCAGAGAAGGCAATTTCTAGCACGATAGCAAAGACCAATTTATGGAAAGAGATATGTATGAGTGAAATAAAGGAACAACCTTTAATCTATAAAAGCTTTTTTCTTTTCCATAATAAGATAAATTACACTTGTAGGGGCATGTGAAGGGCAGAAAATGCAAGACCAGATGTTACAAAAGAGTGTTGAATTGAAGACCTCTCTCTCTTACACACACACACACCAATTTATTTTCTGAACTGGTAGAAAGGCTAGTGGGGAAAGCAATTGACTTGCATTTCAGATAAACAAAATCAACTTTGTTTGTCTCATCATCTGAAAGCTTTCCAAAAACATATCTAATTTCTTCTACCGACGCTGTCACGAAACAGAGTCACACACATCCAGGTATAGACTCATATTTAGATCCTTTAATGTACAAGCCAGAGGTAAAACCCGCTGTGATAATACACACTCATACGGATATTACTCAAATAAAATAATTTCATTTCCATTGGAGTTCACTTACATTTGCTGAGACGACTAACTCAAGACTTTTAGCTCTACCTTTAATCAAATGTATTTTAATGTACATTTTTAATTTAGACAAATCATGAGGGGAAATACTTTGAACAAATTTGAACATATCTGGAAAAATATCAGACTGTTCATTGTGGTTTTTATATATATATATATATATATATATATATATATATATATATATATATATATACACAGAAAAATAAGAAA
>JAQQZT010000036.1:5954671-5971426 GCA_030068275.1 Clarias platycephalus | reverse complement strand
AACATATCCGATATGTGTCACATATGAGCAAAAAATCGGAATTGGGTCACATTTACCTGACAGTGTAAACGTAGCTTAAGAGTCACTTCATATACTGACTCAACACCTACAAAGAATTACAGTATAGCACCTCATTAATCTCCTACATCCTACATCTTCTATGCATTTTCATTTTTTTATTTCTTCCATGGCTCCATCTTAAGCTGCACTCCTTAAAAACCTTAAACTTAAAAGAAGTACTATCATCTTTCTGAGGGAACACAGTATGATGAATTAATAATTTATTCATGAACTAATTCACAGTCTCCTTGTTCAGCGAGGCCTCCTTTTCCTCTGATAGTCCAGATTCTGTTCCTAATGCACTAGAATTAGTCTCCGTGTATGGCCAATTATGCGGCTACAAGACAACGTGGAATAACCCTATCCTTTGCTGAACATTCGAATCACGTCCACGGGGCATGATTTCAATTACCACAGTGTAAAAGTTAAGTCATCGTTTACAGAGAGGAGCGATTTGGCCAGACACTCAACGAGATTGAGCTGAATCTAGTTATCTGTGTGGATTGCACAAAGGACCTCATTAAGATTTTCTTCCACGCCTTCATTTGGACCAAACTCCAAGGCTCTTTGCACCTCATCAGTATTTCTTTTCTTTTCTTTTTTTTTTTTGATAACGTAAGTGGCTATTGTTTAATATTCATCATTCATTTGATCACATTATGCAGAACGCTTACACTGGAGTACTTTCAAGTGGCATTTTAAAGCAAGAATTAAATCCACCATACTGAAGGTATTCATAAAATTACCAATAACATATTCGTCAATTATGTAAAAACAGAAGATAAAAGAAATGTAAAATAAATAAATAAAATAATTTCATTTAAAAGATATCAATTATACATTAATTAAAAAAAAGCCTGTGTTGTCTTTATACACTGTACGGATGATTGGGCGAGCACTTTACCACTCGGGGGCCCAGAAAAAATTTGTTGCACATTTCACACAGTTTTGTGATCTGCAATTTTAATTACATGATACATGTCTATTGTGTTATTATCCTTGCTACACTATTTTTTTTTCTTTTTCTATCTATCTATCTATCTATCTATCTATCTATCTATCTATCTATCTATCTATCTATCTATCTATCTATCTATCATGTAGATTAATTCTGTTATTATTGCCAGTAGTTATTGAAATGTAAAATGTGAAAAATCTCAAATCCTGACCCACAAAAAAATAAAAAATTAATTAATAAAAATTGTAAGCTTCTTTATTTATGGCTTGATGCATCATGTCTAGTCAAACAGTCTTTGTAAAAATAAAGATAATTTCTGAAAGCCCTTACATAACTGTGATACTGTTCGTGCTCGGCTTTGTAATGCTCCATCCTCATACTTCAACTTGGCATGTTTTTCTACTAGTGAGAATGTGCATATGGCTCTATTACGCTCAGCAAACTCAATGTCCACAGATAAACCAAATGTCAATAATGAGAAAGCCCAGTGGAGCGAGGAAAAATTGTGAGAACGAGCTCGTTAAAGCGAGATTGATCAACAGGACTTTTGATGAAGTGATAAAGTCGTAATTAAAAGCACAGGTATCAAACAGGATGGTACAATTATACTTCATTAGGATTTGTGCGTTCGGGCATTGTTCCAGATTAAACGAACAAACAGAACCAAGATCACTTTCTTTATACTAAATATTTAATTAGACGCTGCACACACTAATATTTCATTTCACCACCTTCAGCTTTGATTACAGTGCACAATGTGGTGGCCAGGTCTTGTGTGAAAATAATTCCCCATGCTCACAGAGCCACTCCGTCGCAATTTGAGTCCTGGAATATTTCCAGGATTCCAATTAGCAGTATAACCTGGTCATTCAGTACGTTCAGGTCGTCAGCTGACTTTATTTTTTTGCCACATAACATTTCTGAGCTTAGATCCGACCAACTAAAGCAAACCCAGATCATAACACTGGGTCATTACACTCAGGAAAATAAAAAGATGTCTTTTTTCTTTTTTTGTTAGGTTAACTAACATGTGGTTTTCTTATGGCCACACAGTCCCAATCCAGTTAGTTCTCATTATGTCATGTATATGGAAATGCTCTTACTTTCACTATTAAACTGTGATTTTTACCGTCTACTGATTTTTTGCAATGCAACTTCATCAAGCATTTAAGTGATACCCTTTTGAACATATACCATATACCATTTTTATTTTTATTTTGACAGGCAGTGTATTATCCACTTGGAGACCTGCCAAACATGTCTCTATGTGGAGGATTACAGAAAGCGAAAAACGGGAGAAATATCAGTGAGTGCCAAAGTGCAAGAATAACTCCCTTCATACTTTTACCTGAGGCCTTACGAATCTGAACCCAATAATATCCGTTATAGGTTATAACATACACTTTACATGCTGTGCACATTCATCTAGTTATCTAATCAGCCATCCATGTGGCGTCCACAAATAGTGTGAGAAAGTTTAAGCACTCTGACTTTAACAGTGACATGGATGTTGGTACCAGATGGTAACAACATTGGGATTGTCGCTCAGAACAGTCTCTAGAGATTACACAGAATGGGGTGAAAAACATCCTGTTAGTGGGGAGTCTGCAAGCTGAGACCCCTTGGTGATTAGGAAGCTGAGAGGTGAAGAATCCGCCGAGGGGAAGTCTATATTAACTCAAGGAAGCGGTCATTACAGCTGTAGTAAGCAGACAAGAATTTCAGAAAGACAAGCAGACAGACAGACAAGCAGACAGACAGATAGACAGACAAGCAGAACGACAGACAAGCAGACAGACAGACAGACAGACAGCCAAGCAGACAGATAGACATACAGACAAGCAGACAGATAGACAGAAAGACAGACAAGCAGACAGACAGACAGACAGCCAAGCAGACAGATAGACAGACAGATAGACAGACAGACAAGCAGACAGCCAAGCAGACAGATAGACAGAAAGACAGACAAGCAGACAGACAGACAGACAGACAAGCAGACAGATAGACAGACAGATAGACAGACAAGCAGACAGATAGACAGACAGACAAGCAGGTTGTAGTTGTGATTGCACACTGTACAGTATATCTTACATATTGTCAGTAGACACAGGGTAATATGAGAACTTACCAAAAGTTACTAGTGCAATGCTAAGGACAGAAAAAGATAAATATAGCTAAGGAACTAGTGCAACCTTGATGTGCAATATGTGTGTGTCATGAGTATTAATTGTGCAAAGAATTTAGGAATTTTGAGAAGAATAGCAATAAAGTGCCAGTGAAAGTGAGTCTATGCGTAATGGCGAAGTATGTAATAGTCAGAGTAACTCAGCAGACCCCTGAAGCTAAGAGATGAGATCTATCCAGGTTGAATTCATGTTTAAGAGTGTGCTGTTGGTCACAGAGCTAGCACTTACACAACTGATTTTTTTTCCCTCTTGAACTTCCAGTACAGAACCTATACAGCACTTACATAAGTATTGAGTTGTTGCAGATTAGACACGATGCCTTGATCTGCCTTTTCTCTATAGCTGACTTGCAAAAAAAATATCTGTACACATCAATGCATGAATGCAAATATATATTTATGAAAAAAAAAACATTTGAATAAAACATTATGGATGAACAATGTTGGTATGGCCCTCTGAGGCGAGCTGTAGCCATGAATAGTGCACTCAGTTAGAGGACACGTTAACGAATGCATGTAACGCCTGGCCTCGAAAAACGCTGCGTTTCTTATGCGTTCTTCACCGCAGCACATGTTCAGGCACGACACGCGCAGAAAAACAGAGTTCACACTTCTCCCTGACTATCAACTTTAATATGATCATTTCATCAGAGTAATTAAGTCAGTAAATTACAGAGCAGTTTCTCTCGCTCACTACAGCATGCAGTCTGGATCTCTTTCATTTCATCCATGGACCTTTCTTTTTTCCCCATGTAGCTTAAACAATTCAAAGAGATTAATTCATTTAGTCTTTTTTGCTTTTTCACAAAAGCACAGCCACTGCATTTTAATAAACAACAGTAATACTGTTCGCCAACTGCCTCCAAAGCCCCAGGCAGCCTCCCTTAATGCATTCTGACAGAGCGATCATATATCACAATATCTCTGCATGGTTTCAACACAAGGTGAGCTAATAAATTTGAGTGTGTGTTATTTGTACTTGAAACATGATTGCCAATGCTGATGTCATATCCTGTCTTGATCTGCTTTACAAAAAGAAACATCAAAAGCTGTCAGAGCCCTAGTGATCGATACTTGTTGAAATGAAATGTGTGTGTGTGTGTGTGTTTATGTGTGTGTGTGTGTGTGTGTGTGTGTTTTCCAGGGTCTGTGGGCAGGTTCAGGCATGGAGCATCACTTCAGAGAGCTCATTTATTCTGTGCTCTGCAGTTTAGTCCTTCAACATGAAAAGGAAAAAAAAAAAACGGGCTCATAAATATATCTTGCTCTTGAGCGGAGAGATAAATGAGAGATCTTGTGCTTTAATAACTATCTGTTAGAAGTGCTCACTGAAAATTTGCATTTTTTTTAAATTTAATACAAAAAATTTGAGCATTGAAGAAAACAATGTATTATTACATACGCAACCCTAATTAATCATCATACTCATTTTACTTTAGTTAAAGTGCATTAGATGTCTGTCTAAAAAAAAAAAAAAAATCTAAAACATACATGGAGGAGACTAACTCACTGTATGGACTACTAGCTGAATGCTGGTGTTGCTCTACGGTCTCATGTTTTAAGTGTTATAATACTGTAGGTGTGCCGATGCTATTAAGAAGATTATTTTTCGATGAATAATTTATGCAACTCAGTCAAATCCATTAAAGTGTACTGCAGCGACCGTTGGAAAGGGCTGTTTCCAGGTCAATTTCCAAAACGTCCCATATAAACTATTTTATGTGTACACTGTGTGTAAATTTTGTTGATATGTAATTATTAGACAATAATGTTAGTTTTCTCCATTTGGACCTCTGTAGCAGTGCATGAACAGTTTACCAAACCCGTTATATATATATATAAATATAAAAATATTTTTTTTAATTTTTTTTTTTAATAAAAATATTATATATATATATATTATATATATTATAAAGAAATGTCATCCATGTCCCAAAATGTGTTATAAAATGATCATTATTATATATATATATATATATATATATATATATATATATTTTTTTTTTGTTTTTTTTTTTTTTCTTATTACCAGTCTGACATTCATTTTAAGACTTTTTCAAAACATTCTAAAAAGTGAATTCACCCAAAAATATGGGTCTAAAAGCCTTTTATTCAATTCATTTATTAAAACGAATTAACCTTGGATAGTCAAAATCCGTCCTATACTCATATTCAAATTAAATTTTTATTTGTCACATACACAGTCATACACAGTACGATATGCAGTGAAATGCTTAGAAGACCGCCCGTAATCTTAAAATAAAAGACTGTTATTAGGAAATAAATATGAAAAAGAAAATATAAGTAATCAATTTAACTGACAAATTTTTTTTATCTGTACACATCAATGCATGAATGCAAATATATATTTATGGAAATAAAAAAGCATTTTAATAAAACGTATACTGTACATGTGTAACTATGAGATACAGTACCTGTGTCTGTGCTCATGCTTGTATTTCTACTGACATTCCTTCAAAATTCCAACCACACCAGGGCAGCCGTTACGCCACGAGCAAAGTTTTCTATGACATCAATGATAAAAAGAGCCAATATCTTACAGTAAGTTTTAAGATGATAAAACTGATAAATGATATTACTGTCAAAGATGAAGTCTTACATAACGTGCATGAATAAGCTTTACTCAGGGTTGTGAAATGACAGAAACAGGCTTCATGAACGGATTTAGCTTTGACTAAGGCACACAGTGTGGTCAAGTGGGAAAATGATTCCTCATGCTCCCAGAACCACTCGTACACATCTTTTGGAGTCCTGGAATATTATTATCAGGGAAGAAAAAAAAAAGCCTGGCATTCAGTACATTAAGGTCGTCAGCTGACTTATTGCCATAGAACATTGCTGAAGCGACCCCAGATCATAAGACTTGCTCCCAGAGATTCGTACAGAATGCTCTTCCCCTTCCTACCCTGTTGCACCCATTACACTGGAATATGGTCAATCTGGACTCATCAGACCCTTTTTCATCGTTCCAAAGTCTCCAAAATCTTTTGAAATTTGAAACTGAATTTTATTGTTTTTCCTGAATGGCTTCAACTAACAAATGGTTTTCTTATGGCCAGACTGCTGTATAGTCGCAATCCTGTGAGTTCTCATCACTGTGTATGAAAAGTTCTGTTTTCAACTTGTGTTTATTAAGGAATTGGTCTAAAGTTTCAATTCAGAAAAATAAATTTATATCATCATTTTTGAAGAAACAGAAAGACTAACCTTTCTAACCAATCTCATTAATAGCCAGTTTACTTCTGCACTTTTAATAGCATTGCATCATTTGGGGGAAAAATTAAATCACCAGCTCCAAACTTATTGAAATGCACCCACAAATCCTTTTTAAAAGATCCCAAAAAGCTGAGTAAAATAGGGATATTTCCTACTCTACACTAATAAACCAACCCACAAAGCCAGATATTGGCATTTTCGAGACCAGTGAAGGGCCACAGAGGAATTAAACGTCCACGCATGCAATCAGAGTAAAAGTCAATAAAGCTAAAATGCAAGTGGAGCCGAAAAAACAAAACAAAAAAAACCAACTGCGCTCCAAATGCAACTGAGAGACAGAGAGAAGAAAGAGGCAACAGGTGTAATAAATCATCTCCATCAGGATTCCCCAGTTTGCTGTTTTTATTACTTTAATTGAAGCCATTTAATAATTTCCAAACTATTTCGCCGTGAGCATGCAGCGCACATAAATCCCGAATGTGTGTTCACTCATTTTGACTGCACTTAACATTCCAGCAAACCTCTTAATCTTTCATCCTCCCTAACACTCAACTACTTCATCATGCTCTCGCTCATACTGTATACACACTTACACAAGTTCTCCCGATCGGGTTCAATATTTATACTGCTGTACCTCACATTTATTATTTTTTCTTAAGGTCACGCCTCCCTAATTTCGGTCTGCTGAGAGGAAATAAGGCTTCGATATTAATGTTGTTTTGTGTTTTATTATTCCACGAGCGCTGGATCATCATCATCCTTATCATTTTTGTCAGACCTGGAAATGATCCGTCTCTAACCACATCTTGAAATAAGAAGATGTAAACCACTGTAACGTAGTGTGCCTTCTAATACACTCAGACGAAACATGGTATCGGTGCTAAAAAGTGTCTCACCAAGGTGAAAACATGAATTTTTAGATAGGATCATATAAAACCATTTTTTTTCATAATACTTAAAGCTTCCTATCTCCTGATCCATCTTTTTTTTGTAAATATGTATACACATTTATATTTTTATCAGATAGATAGAAACATGTTTGCTAAATACAATTTCATGCCCTTTTATGTAGTGTCTGTAACTTTTTTAAATTTAAATCTTTAAATGATGTTGTCATTCAGATGAAACTTGGCCTGTTTAGATTTTACATGTACTATAAAGACATAAACCTGAAAAGGCGTATTATTCTACAAAGCAAAATTTTTCACGAATGTGACATGGTTACGGGCACTACAGATTTTTTGCTTTTTAAGCTTTTACCAAAAGAAAACAATTTTACCAAAAGCAACAATCTTTACAGGTCATATGCATCTATAAGTTATACAAATTTTAGTATCAATAATCAAAGAAATATGAATAATGTGCATTTTTAATTATTATTGTTTGAAGCGGGATAGTATAATGCAAAAAAATGGCCATTTTGGGGGAAATTTTTAGGGAAGCAAAATTGGTCACTTCCATGTTGTATACACTTTTAAAGTAGCTGCTTCGACACACATATTTTCTGTATTTCATGTATAACAAAAAATATATTTATATATAAGTGTCTTGGCCGACACTTTTCCTAAAAAATAGAATTTGGGAAATAGGAAATGTTCCAACTGCAATAGAGGACACAAAAATCAACATGTCTGGCAGAAGGAGCATACGTTATGCAGGTTAAAGCATATATTTGTTACAATCCGGATACGGGCCTCTAATCATCCTGTCCTTTACTTCTCCTCCTGTCCTTTTTCCTCTCGTATTTCCCCTATTTCTTCCTCCCTGTCAAACCAATGACAGACGTTTTTTGTGGGTAGATTGTTTTGTGCCCTCTGGGTAAGGTCACAGGTCAAAGGCTGACAGGTGTGCATGCGTATTCGACTGACATTTGTATACTACCATGTATCAGGCATAAAAGAGAGGAAAGTAATTTCTAACATACATGTTTCTAACATTCATAAAGTGTGATTTTTTCTTTCCTTTTGTGATATTGTTTTAATGAAATCATGAATTATACGGAAAACTTTTGATGAACAAAAAGGTTCTGAAAATGTCATAGATCCTGCCTTGGGTTTCCTGCACCATGATTATGATACAATAACAAGTTAGGGAAGTAAGGAACAATTTAATCATCATAGCACATGGCAAGAGTAGAGCAAAACACTGAAAACAGAAGAATTGTTCGTAAATATCGTTTGCTTGTTTTTGCACTAAAATAAAAAAATCAATAGGGTTTTATTGATACAGCTGTGTGGCACAGTTGATCTTTCAGGCCTTGTGCATGGCACTGGAGCATACTCCGGCAACTTGACTTAATGCAAGTCGCTACAGGTTAATCAGTTTTGTCATTGTTGTTTTTTACTACAATACAAACAAACAACAAAAATATGTTTGTGTCTGTATTTTTATTGTGACAAATTATGGCTTTATCTAGTTAATAATAGTGAACATGTCTTTATTGTTTTACCAATAAAACTATATTTTACTGTTAATAAAAAATTTTTTAAGTCATGCCATTTCCTGCAATGATAAATCCAAAAATCAACACTGATTTGGAAATTCCTCTGAAATACCCATTTAAATATGGATAAACTGATTTTTGGTTCTAAACAATGGAAAGCTAATGAAATGACTGAAAAGAAAAAAAAAAAAAAACAATATATTAAAAAAAAAAAAGTATAAGTTAAAAAAAAAATATATAATGTGATTTGCAATGTAGTTTTTGTAGTTTATAAAGTTAATATAGGAAACTGATATGTATGTGTGTGTGGTGATAATACATACTGTAAATTAACCAATACTTCAAAATAGGACAAAGAATGAGTGTGTTTTAAGGGTCACAGTGAAATAAGTATTAAGTATTATGGTTTGCGAAGTTTCAGCAGTTTTTTTTTATTATACAGTACAGTAAGTTTAACCTCTAGAGACTCAGACTCTACTGTTGAGTACAGCGCAATTTCTCCACACTGTTTCTCTTCATTAGCAGTTGATAACTATGATGTTTGGCACAAGAATAATATCCAAATGTCCTCATAAATGGATCATACAAGGATATACAATGATATACAATGTAGATAATGTGGATATGACCACATTTGGGTCTCAAGAGGGTTAAGAGAAGACATACAGTATGATTGACCTGTTGTGTCTAATTCTAGGAATGGATTTTGAAAAAAAAAAAAAAACTTCTATATAAAATTTTTAAAAATGTTTTATGTATATGACCTGTTTCTCTCAATATTTACTCATCTACAGAAGTCAGCCCTATAGGGTGCCAAAAAAAGTTTTTTTTTCTTTCATTTATTTATTTATTTATTCATTTTAGTTTATCTGTGGGATAAAAACTGCCTCAAGAGATTCCCAGAACTGAAGAGAAGAGAAAGATTTTTCATGACATGAATTTGTATTGGTCGCTTAAGCAGTGAAGAAGAGGACCAAAGCAATCAGAAAAACTTATCGGCACACAACAGACTGCTGCACGTGGGAGTGTGGGATCCAAGAGCGCTTTGACGTGAGCTTTCAGCACTGCCGCCTTTCGTCCCGTCTTTCAATGTGTCACCCAGAACCCTCGTCAGCACAGGCCCTCTAACGAGCCACGTCTTGCCTTAAATAAGCGACGGCGCCTGTTAGCGCCCTCCCTGTACAGATAAAGAAACGAAGACTTCCTTGGACAAGGAAGGAAATGAGAGGAAGCATTGGTGGTTAAGCCTATTATTGCTCCTGTCCGTCTCGCGACACCATTAGCAAACTTTTTCTTTTAGATCACTAGTCCTCTCTTAATACTCGAAGAAAAAGATTGTTGGACACGGAGACAGACAGAGAGCCATTAATGATGGGTAAAGTGTTGGAGGAAGTGATGCAAATCAAAGTAGAGGATTTTTTTTTTTTTTCTTCTATGGCTCAGACTGCTAACATTTTGGGCCAAGTGTTCCCACCAAACGATGTTATTATGCAAGAATGAAGTTTGTTAGAAAGAAAAAATAAATAAATCTAAGTTTAAAAGGAAGATTTTCAAATGAATACAATTCTTTCATTGCAACATGTAACACTGATGCACTGATAACTAAATAAATATCTTCTAAAACAATAAAAAATGAATAACATTTGATCTGGAGCTTATCCTTATCCTCTACATCTTTTCTATACAATGTTCTGTAGTACGTACTGTATACAACCTTTTAAACCTAAGCAATACTCTAATGTTACAATGTATTATAAAATATATGTAATTCATTCAAATTTTATGCGTATCATTTTGTTAGCAATTTTTTCTTTAAATGCTGCCTGACATCCATGTGACAAGTCAGTTCCTGTTATGACACTGTTATAACAACTATAAACAGTTGTTATCTCATCAGTTCTTATCTAAAGTTAATAAGGCTTAACAAAAACACTCACATGGCTCCCCCTCCCATCCATACTGGAAAACATCCTAGCTGTTACAAAGCAGTGACACTGGAGACTCCTTCCATAAATGCAAAAAAAAACAACAACAAAAAAGTCTCCTTACAGAAAGTGGTCCTATAGCATTTTGATGTATTTATTTCTTCTTAATGTTTTTTTTTTTTCATTAATTTTTTTCTTAAATCTTACCATCCACCAAGAAAAAATAGGTTGTTGATTAGTAATGGCATTTATATCACAGCAATGTGGTAATAATCATTAGTAGTTGACTTTATTATGTATGAGACAGCACATATTGTAAAGGTTTACAGATAGATTTAATGTTGGGGAATGTCCGAGGATCAAGTTAATTCCTGTTTACATCTAGATTTCCCCCTATGATAAAGAATTATTCCCTAGCCAGTCTCTCTCTCCCGCTCTGCATGTAATTTAAACAAGAAACCGGAAACGTCAACTCCTCTGTCTGCTTTCCAGTGCTGATAAACTTTTTAACCAAGTGCATGGAAACAGTCCAGACAAACACCACCCCATCAGTGATTGGACATTTTACTTTGTTAAGCAACACATTTTTAAAATCAGTGTATTATTAGTCTTTGGTTATGTCAAGCATCTGGCTTAAAAGTCCCTGTGTATGATCTGTTGCCATAGAAACAATGAGATCATTAATATTAACTTGTCATTCTTGTTACAGCTAGAACTACTTTCTGAGACATCCTGGGATAGAAAAATAACGCTCACTCTCAGACTCACACGCACTTTAATAATGTTTTAGAGCAAGTCTGAGAGACCTGAGCTTTCTTTGTTTTTTGTCCGGTCAGATTTGAGTATTCAACAGCAGTGAATCCAATTTAACACTGATCCAGAATAATAATTTTTAAAAACTGGAAGGGGAAAGATGCTCGGGCAGACGCTAGCCGACTGAAGATAGCTGTCGTGGTAGAAAACTGCTTCCAGCCAGAGACACTAATCAGGACATTTTTGTGACTGTGATGTGACTAATCAAAGGTCTGCACTATTTTTAGCTTCTCTCATCTGTCCCGACTCGGCTCCCAAGGTACCTGAGCAAGAAGGGCAACCAAACTCGGGCACTTAAAAATGGTACCTTGTGCATGGTTGTGCAAGAGCGTGCAAGAAGACGGTTAATTTGTTAAACATGCTGTGACGCCCCACTTTAAAGGAGAAAGACACACCTAGAGAGCTGGAACACACAAGCAGACCATGTGACTTTCCACCATCAGACCTGTCGAACCCCTCATCCTCAATGCATTTATAAACACCAGCAGCGGTTGGCCTTGTTTAGCTGTTGGATATTAAAGACAAGAACACAGAAAGCACTCAAAGTAAGAGTCAGCTTCCTCTCTTTTCATAGTTTGGAAGTTGATGAACGAGGTTCGGTCAAGAGATAACACGGCACTGAGTCACACACTGCTTCATCAGGGACCCGGTCTGACTTGCTCTATTTTTAGCCACGGTTTTGCCAAAATTGAGGCTGTAAGTATCGTTTACAAAAACAATTAAGCCGCACCTATATTTTCCCACAGATGGAAAAACTTCCGATGGTATGTTTTAGAAGATTAGGACGACGTCATTGCTTTCTGTCACACACACACACACACACAAAGTGGGAGATTGCAGTCAAAAAAAATTCCCCACCCGAAGAACAAAAACACGCCTGCAAAATCAACTCGTAGGATACAATTGGCAGGGAAAACTTCTCGATTACTGTGAAATGACTAATACAAGCAGTTCTGCTGATGGGTCGTTACAGTATATCCACACCGGCCTTCATCAACCAGCTCATATTGACTACTTCAGTCTTTTTAACCCTAAACTTTATTTATCACATCCTGACATTTCATAATTTCAATACACTTCCTTGTACTGAGTTTTTTTTTACAAAACTTACTAAGAATGGTTTAAGGGCAGTTATTTGGGGCAAGTATAAAGTATTTTTTGTTGAATGTACGAGGGGTGTAAAGAGGAGGTGTAAAACTGATGGTAATTCACTACCCAATGGTAATTCAAAGTGCTTTACATAAAGGAAAAGAAAATAATCATAAACAGAAATAGACAATAATAGCACTAAAACTTAAATTTATAATTATTTAAATTTGATTTAACATAAAAATAAAAACAGTTTTTAGTGACAAAACGTTGCTCTTTTAGCTAAGCACAGTACGGTGATGAGACTCAGCCGAATGACAATCCCGGCCTTGGTGGCTCGAAGCCTCCTGCGGGAGCAATTTACTGCCCACCCCTTAGAAAAAGTAATTTTTCTATTACCCCATTCCCGAATAAGCCGCATAATTTGACCTCATATTCATGGTCCTCGACAAACGGTATGGGAAAACTTTTGTAAAGAACAAGAAAAGAAATAAACAGAATAATAATAAGCCTGTGAGATAATAATTGTAACCTCAAATTATTATTTATTATTGGTTATAATAATAAATAAAGGGTGTTTTTACTCTCATAACTGTGTTCTGTTATTCTGTACAATCAAAAGTCCTGGTTTGACTTGAACACTGCTTAGGTAAAGGAATTAATTGTCTAAATGCATTTCTGAAACTGAAACATTCTAAAACTAAACCATTCATTTCGTTTTCAGACAGAATAATTATAACCTACTTGCAAACTGTAGACACCCAAGTATGGCGGTACAGTACAGTACAGTATGTGTGTTACAGGCATGAACACCACAAAGCCTTTACAATGTGGTATGGAGGTTTCAAGAAGCAACCAGAAGTGCTGTTTATTTATTGTTCACAGTTAAGAGGTAAACATAACTTGAATTTCAGGACCCCTATTGTTCTATTGTCATGGTTATCATGAAAATTGTCATTTAATTATTATTGCTAAAAATAATAATAATAGAATTATTGCCAAAGCATACACTTTCACACTAAAATCTAGTGGTTAATAATAATAATAATAATAATAATAATAATTAAAAAAGTTATCAAGCACTTATGCTAAATATTTTAATTATATATATATATATGTGTGTGTGTGTGTGTGTGTGTGTGTGTGTGTGTGTGTGTGTGTGTGTGTGTGTGTGTGTGTGTGTGTATTGTATGTGGCGACCTCTTGCCAGGAGCAGCCGGAAGACCAATAACATATATGTATATAATTCTAGATATTTTTTTAATTAATATATTAAATTATTTACCTTCACTCTGTAATTTGGCTAAATGCTATATAATATATCATAAAATTATTGATAAAAATAATAACATATGACTTGGAGAATATTTCAAATATTCCATGCGGGTGAAATACAAGGCTGAGTAAATGATGTGAAAGAACAATGCATTTTTATTTTCCAGAATGTGTAATGAAATGAGTTTTGGAAAAGGATGTTTCGAGCACTATTGAATTACATGGATTCAGTGATCAATGCAAGAATAAAAAAGATTTGTAAAGTCTTGTAATGATTATGGTGCCTTATACTGTAATGTTTAGTGTAGTTATTATGGACTGAAGTAAACTAATTTATAAATAATTTAGTAACTTAGTAAATAAGTTAAATCTGAAACACACGCATAGTGTATTATCACATCATATAATTTATTTTTATTACGTTTCAAATGTCTTTTAACTTTCTTTTTTAAATTAAATTTATGTACTTTATTTAATCTTTAATACAGTATATCAGTGAAACACAAACGGGTCCCAATCATGGATCACCCACATAACGATTAAGAGCATGCATAGACCCCTATAGTAGGCTTTTATTACTCACACATAACTTTTGCACACTTTTAAACCTTCAAATTCTTATGATTTTTGAAAATTCGTCAGTGATCCCAAAATGTCAGTCATAACCATTTCTCTGGGAAATGTTTCCACCCTTCTTTGGCCTTTTGACCCCAATCTGCCATCAGACAGTTACGAGTGAAAGAGAAGAAAGGGTCCAGCACTCACATAAATATTTAGCGTGAGATTCCACGGATTGACGCAAACTACTCAAATAATCACCCGTCCATCACTAAAGCTCTCCCTGCTTGTCACAACGACACGGCTAAAGAGAGAGAGAGAGAGAGAGAGAGAGAGAGAGAGAGAGGAAAAACACTCTTCCTGACGGATAGATAAACACTGCATGCTATCTGACCCAGATGCTCATGGGAACGGCGCTTACCGAGTGACGCCCAGGCTGAAAACTGGAAAAGACATCACACAGGACGGTGACACCATTTCTAAATTTAAAGCGAAAGCATTTCTTTTTCCTCCACACTCGCTCCTGCGCAGGTGATGGTGCGATCCGATTAATATTAAAACCCAGGATAACATTTGCCACCTTGTGGATCGAGGGGAAGGAGGCAGAAAAAGTCGAAATGCATGCGGTGGGGAAAATGGAGGTAAAGATGTTAGGACTAAGGTGTGGAGGATAAGGGAAGAAGAGAGGCGCAAGTTGTTCATTTTTTATGCCACCATTTCCATCAGAAAGGCAGAAGGTGCAGAAGTGTGAGGCCTCGGGTACATTTTAAGCTTCACAGGCAGGATACACCATTCGCACTCGCATGGAAAAAAATACTAAATAAAAAATAAAATAATAGAACTTCGAGTACACTTTTCTCACTTCCCGATTCGGACTTTGCAAGTCGGGATTTTATTCGGCGGATTAGTGCTTTTCTGCGAACTTCTTGAAAAATTGAGCTTTCAGCAAACTTGTAACTAAAAAGAGCACGAGAGAGGAGAGATAAGAGAACAAAAATGAGATGTAAAAGAAGTGAAGTGGTGTTAGGTTTTAATAAAGTGTACGCATTCTTTATCTCCAAGCACATATTGTTGCCTGCGTAAGAAGAAAAGTGCTTCTTTTCTCGCCTCCTCTCACCTCAAAAAAATTGCATCCGAGTGATTTTCACGGCTGGACACCGGAACACAGCGCAACTTTATATTTAACTCTGGATTACGATTAACGTTGAGGTTGAAGACAAAGCATCGACTGTCACTAGAATATTCCCTCTTTCTATATCGCTCATCTTAGATGGATCCTAATTCACATTTTCAGCACTTTCAAGGTCAAAGGTCAACACACTTGCCGAAATGCAACCCTAACCGACAACACCGTCATGTAACTCTATATGCCTTTTTTTCTGCACCCTGGCCTCTGGATCATCAAACACGCACCGCATAATGCATTTGTGACTATTTATCTAAGCAGAAGAGTAAATACACACGGTGGGCATGGGGACGCCGGGACGGTTCGTGTGTGTGTGTGTGTTGCAGTGGGGAATGCATGTAGGGTTTTTGTGCTCAAAGAATCAGGTTCCTTTTCTAATAAATAAGTGGCTCAGTAGGAACATATGCTGCTCAAAGATGTGGAGATGACAATGTGAAAAGTGATAGAAAAATCTGAGCACGCACATACACACACGCACACGCAGGGAGGGATAGGGAGGGATGTCGTGATGCAAGTGATAACAAATTATCCAAATATAATACAGGCACTTAATATGGACAAAGTTATTAATTTTCTTGTAGGCTGATAATCGTTAGGGTCATATTTGTGTAGGATTTATGGATATGACAACATGACATTCAATTAAAAACTAAAAAAAAAAAAAAGGATTTTATATTTCAAGGAAGAAGAAACAGATCTGTTACTCAACATTATATTCTGTGTAAGAGATTTGCTCAGTTACACACTTAGTTTACAGGTTGTATAAGCCTTCTTGCCATTAACAATACAAAAATTATATAATGTCTGACAATCTGCGGTTCATTCATTCATTCATTCATCGTCTACACTGCTGATCCTGTACAGCCGCATGCGGCCCGTCACAAATGCAAATGCGGTCCCGCGATCCCACGTAAAATAAATAAATAAATAAATAAAATAATAATAAATGGTTTTACAATTCATTTTAAAAATGTATTCAACAAACTTTGAACTATATTTTTGTCACATAAAATCATTTTGGTGATC
>JAQQZT010000036.1:5941275-5954571 GCA_030068275.1 Clarias platycephalus | reverse complement strand
TAATATCTGGTTATTGAGCGTTGATGACGTCATATGTAAATTATATGCGGCCCGTGAGACTTGAACTTGGACATAGTGCGGCCCACTGCAAAAAAAGGTTGAGAACCACTGCTGTACAGGGTCGCAGGGGGCCTGGAGTCTATCCCAGGAGACTAGACACACACTACGGCCAATTTTGGACACCAATTACTGCGGTCTGCATGTCTTTTGACAGTTGGGGGAAGCAGTGGAAAGCCACCAAGCACGGGGAGAACATACAAGAAAGTACAAGTCCCATGATGCTTCCTTCATCTATAACTGGGAGCATAGAGAGTAGACTGGCCATGCTCTTAATCGCATTCCTACATCAATCATAGCAACACAAGCCACTCATGGGCGTCTGTGAGCTCATGTTATGAGCTCGGTTATGCTGCACCGATGGATAACGGTCTGAGGCCTGGCTGGTTAAAAGCAACTAAATAAGGGGGAAAATCTGAGTAAACCCCACACTGAAAATATAAAAGAAGATATATATATATATATGTCATAACTTTAATATTTCCCTTTGTGTGTAAAGGTTGGAACGATGGAAGCAGACTATCCCTAAAGCCCTAAACTCAACCACACTGAACAGCTTTGAGATGGAACGCCAATTACAACCTAAAATCAGTATCTCACTATTGCTGAAGAGTGGACAGTATTAGTCCAGCAGATGGGGACTGAATCCAAAATAGGATGTCCACGTACTGTATGGGTGTGATTGTCAAACGTGCACAAACTTTTGACCATTTAGTGTAGATTTGAGGAAATAACTGACTAAAATCCATTTGTAAAAAATATTCAACAATCTGAATATTTGAGTTTGGCACATTGGGTTTTTTATTGGATAAGGCATGTAGTTTCATCCTCGCATGGTTTAAATGTTATTTATTTGCAGCAAGTGCATTCATGGTATTAACAAATCAATTTTTAATAACAGGATTTCTCGAAACTAAACATTATGTTGTATTATTGTATGAATACAGTAAGTGCAGTACAATTGACTGGACGTAATAAGCTGCAGCAACAACAATAACAGAGTTTTTAAAAATTGTCAATATTTTCCAAATTCATAACCGGGCAATATCAGCAGATAACAGCCACAGTAAAGGGGAACAAAATAAAAAATAATACATAATAAAATAAAATAAATCATGATTACAAAATAAGCAAAAATTACCTGCAGTTTATTTTTTATTTTTTTAGCAGTAGCAGTATACACACGTATACACAAATATATAAACATGTGCATACTACCAGTTAAAAGTCTGGAAACACTTTCTAATTCCATGGTCTTTCCTGATTTTTTATTTCTTTCTACACTGTAAAACAATGTTGAAGACGTCCATGTAAAGCCTTTATAACGGCTTTAATTGGTAATTTCAATACCTAATGCCAAACTGTATGTGTTAACTCATAGTTTTGAAATGTCCAATACTGTTCTAGAATGTAGAAAAATAAATCCAAACTTTAGTGCAAACTTTTGACTAGTACTGTATATACAGTATATATATATATAAAGTAATGTTCAATATTTTAAGTAAGTAACTTTCTACCTTATTCCTCAGCTTCATAAAATGTTTAATAAAAACACCAATTAATGCACCTCAAATCCTTCGGTGCGTCAATTAAATATAGTTTCGGGTTGTTTTGTGCATCCATCCCTGCATTTATTATACAGTATTCCTTCACTTTTCCACTTTAATATATTAAGACTGTCCCAATTTACTTGATCCACACTTGCCCAAATTAACCTGATTAAATTTAAGCATACACACACGATCTGAACGAAGGTTCTGCTTATTTTCTTAAATCCGTACGTGTACGAAAGTCATGACAGTTTCATAACCTTATGAAAGAGCCGAAGCGTACAGTATGTCATTTCTCCAACCTCTAAATTTTCAGGTCAACTTCAAGTTTGATGTTTACCGCAGCGCGTTTTTTATATCTCTCTTATACTCTTTTATATCTCCATCATGCAGCTCTGCTATAAGGTCACTTTTGACGGTCACTTATCAGGCTGGAAAATAACTGCTGCAAATTTAAAATGTCCCAATTTCCCTGGTGTCCCCATCACCCTTCAGCAGCCAGCTCCTAAGATCTGACCTTAATTTATTTAGAATTTTTTTTTTTTTTTCTGATTCCGCGATGGCTTTGAACTGGTTATAGTGCATTCGGTGCAGTTCATGAGGTTCAGCAGAGGCAGCCTTGCTATTTTTTTGTTCAGCAGCTGCACTACTGCCCAGATCAAAATAATGCATGTTTTGGTTTCTATGTGCCCAAGGACCAAGTTCAACACTAAAACCCACTTCTGTTTATTGCTTCTACTTGTGTGTGGGTGAAAATGGTTTTCTTTAATATCTCAGGAGGAAGGGAAAATTTATCTGTAGACATAGCCTACTGTGAGAAGAAAATAAGCATGTTATAACCTTGCTGGACTTCTCCTACAGTGCGTTTGCGACTGTCAACTCAAATTGTGATATCGAGGTTCAAATAGAAATGGATTCATTCTAAGAAGATAATTTCACAGAACTTGCACAAAACTTTTTATTGCAATAATTCTTATTATTTATTTGCTTGTTTCATTTGTGATCGAGCGGTAAAAGCGATCTTTTAACGCCCGCTACTTTATAATTGGCCTACTTTGAGAAGTTTAGTCTGAATTAACTGGGCCGCGAAAGAGATTTCAAGACATTTGTCTGTATTTTTAAAAACGTAGTACCAGGGGAGTGTTCCTTCTGGGTTGTAACGGATTGCATCACCCCCAGTGCTAGCTGTAAAGCTGGCAGTTTAACTACTAACTTGCTCCTTGTTTACTGTACGTGTCACAGCGGATATGTTTACGCAAGTATGTTTCTCCTTTGGGTTCGCTCAACCCTGTGTTCCAAGCATTGTGCGCCCGATCTCACCCAATTACATGCTTTCTCCAAGGTATTATATTTTTTAAACATTTTCCATATTGAAGAATTTAACATTTTCAATAATGTAAGGCTTTAATTTAGTCCAGTGTCACATGGCCAGGCCGGTGTGTACACCTGCTTGTCATGCAATTAACCATTTACCCAATTTTTTGGCAGCAGCACAAGATAAATTCATGTAGATGTTTCAGATAATGTTCATGTCAAACATCAGAATTGGGAGGATTTGTGATCTTAGGGACTTGGTTGACAGTGCCAGATGGTTTGAAGTTTGAGGATTTCAAAAAATGTCAATCTTGTAGGATTCACACACACACACACACACAACAGTATCTAGAGTTTACACACTATGATGTAGGAGAATAAAAGACTCCCAACAAGCAGCATGTCTACAGGTGCAAATGCTTTGCTGATGAAAGGAAAAGTCAAACGAGAATGACTAGACTGATCTGAGTTAACAAAAACTGTAACAGTGGATGAAATAACAATTCTTTACACCTTTAGTGAGCAGTCTGAATGCACACAGCACCGGACCTTGAGCTGGATGGACGACATGAGTCTCGTTTTGTTTCTGTTAGACAACAAGAACTTGCTCAGTTCATGCTCAGTTAAAATTTAATAAACACATTTTAAAAAGACCAAGCAATTTTGGTTATTCTGCGTCCGCTGGAGCGTTACGTTACTGTCGCTGGCTGATAGAAGTACAACCTGTTGTGACTTCTAGTTCTTTGGAAAAGAAAAATGTTTACTGAATTTGATTTGTAGCTTCTTAATACAAGTATAATGACCATAATTTATCAGCATCATTGGTCGCTGTGCCAGTGGACAAAAACAAATACGATCCATTGTTGTGAATTTTCAATTTCCACTTATGGTCCACTAACTTGGACACAAATTTAAGAAGCACATATTCTAAATTCATTTGGTGGGCCGGATTGGAACCACTTGTGTAAAAACAGTGACTATGGTTCAGAAGGTCCCAGGTTCAAAACCCCACCACCACCAAGTTGCCCCTGTTGAGCCCTTAAACGAGGCCCTTAACTCTCAACTGCTCAGATATCTCAGTATAATGAGATAAAAATGTAAGTCACTCGGGATGAGGGAGTCTGCAAAATGCTGTGAATGTGATGTGCTGATCCACGAGCCATTACATTTTTACATGATCTGTTCTTCCATCCTATCCTGAAACAGAATCAGCATTAGCTTTATTGTTTTCAGATATGAAACATCATTTGTCATGTTTCCTATCATTAAAAGTCACGTCAAGTCAAAGAAGTTTGATGAATCAAAGAAAAAAAATCTTTCAAGGAACTTGAACCCATTGTCTTCGTCTAGATTTAAGTCTGCTTAATCCTGACTTGATGCTCATCCTGGCCAGGCTGGAATTTTCTCCTACAATGAGGATGATGTTCCACTTATAGCAGGCCTCTAAACTAAGGGTTGAGTAACTGCTATGCCGGTTCCTCACTCATCACTCCTGTTTGCAAAACAAGCTTAGTATGCTCAACTTTTTCAAACCGAGCTAGGTGGCATAGGCAGTAAAGATCTTTACTGGAACAGGGTGTCATCTTAAGCAACACCCACAACATCAGAAAACCTATCAGGCGTGAGATGATGATGATGATGATGATGATGAAGAATGCAGCTCCAACGTCCATGCACTGGTGCAACTTGGGAATGCAGTAATAGACCTTCTGGCTGGAGATCCTACATTGTGGTTTCTCCGCCGTTAAATGGAACCAATCATAATGACAGAGGCGCGTATGTTTTTGACTGAAAAGCAATACCACAAAGTAGTCTGGAGACAGTGACCCATCAAGTCTGAGCTAATCCTTAATTTTGTGGTAATAATCTTCAGTAATGTACCGGAGTGGGTGGAGACGAGGCACTTTGGTGTCTAGTGTAGGAGATTTCATCTACTGTATGTTTAATGCAATAAGTAATAAAGCACGCGTATTCTCTTTTAAAAGTGAAACTTTACTCTTTATTCGTATCAGGTCTGACTAAAGAGATTAAAAGATATATTCTTTCCATTTTCTTTTTCCTTTTAGTTTTTAGTTTTTCATCCTGCCAGACTTCTGTCTTCACAGTCAGGGCTATTTAGCAAATTTCTGTCCTCAATTCAGCCATGCTTAGCTTCAAACAGCAGTGTTGAGTGTATGTAGCAAAACTCCTACGATAATGGCTGGCAGATGGATGACAGAATGGTAGTTTTTAATGCACCGCATTGGCGTTTTCCTGAGAAACAGTTTATCATGACCTTCACAGCGTTGGGAGAAAAAAAAAAGAAAAAAGAAAAAAAAAAAAACACGACGGGATTCGATTCTAACCATTTCAAATTGATGCTACTAGCAGAATTGGCAGCGGTTCTGCTCAATACATCAAGAAAACGAAGGAATAGCATTCTACAGCGATTTATCAATAATGATGGATAAGACTTGTTTACTGCACTGCCTTTTCTTGCGGGTGCTTAACCACAAATAGCAAAAATCCATTTGCTGCCATCACTTTTTACATTTTGCAGTCAGTGAGCAGAGCAGTCCCAATTTATTAGGACATGGCCTCTAATGGTAAGACTCACTCTCTCACACGCGCAAACACACAAAACACGCACTTCATGCTCTGGTGCGGTGTTCAGGTTGATTCAGAAAGCTGCACTGCAGAGCTGAAAATTAATATGCTCCTGTGAGAGACTGACAGGCCCCAATCTTACATGAACAGAAGCGTGAGGAGTCGTCCTACCTGCATTTGCAGCTTGTTTTTCCTCCTCTTTCCCATCCACTTTCATTGACGTCTAATTAGAGCATTTCTCCCCCCCCTTGACTGCTGAGGAACCATTATTGCCGCCTACTCCAACTATAAAACCGAGCAATTCAAGCTTTTTAGAGACACTCAATCCCTACACCAGCTTTTTTGGCTCTTCTGATTTCCTCAAGCTCAATTGTTTGCAGGCATAGAACTAACCGTAAAATTGGCTTTTATCTCATACTGCATACGGTTTTTTTTTTTTTTTTTTTTTACATCCAGACCTGACGCACGAAGATCTCGTCACCAGATGTGTGCAGAATTGATTCAGCAAGCTAATCAGAAGCCGTTTAGCATAAAGCCCGTGCATAATAACAAGCCCAAAACAGGCAGTAGAAAGAAATGCACAGACAGTTACTCATCAAGACTTACCTAATCCTTTAATTAGTGGTATCGATACTCAGCCATTTGTCAAAGTGCATGGTGAGAGCTTTCCTCCAGTGTAGACTGTATTAGAGCTTAAGGAACTCTACGATCTATATTTAGTTGCCTTCCCGAAATGTTCCTGTATTTTGCACCTGTGTGTTGAGAGTCTGTTTTGTATTTACAGTGATGTAAAAATGTAAAAACGTGCGACTAACAGAAGCATTTTTTTGGGTGGAAATAGAAAAAATATCAAATGTCTTTTTGCACCAGTATGCATTTCTTCTTATAACGGAGTGTGCGCTCAGAATGAACCGAAAACATTCTAACTTGTGTTTAAATTGAATTATCACAGGCCTGCCTGAAAATGATAGGATTTTCTTGCTGACGTTTTGACTTGCTTCATTTGACTGCTAAAGCCATGGTCCACAAAGCATGTGCAATGTGATCTCACTGGCCAAATGTAATCGCAGGGAACAGAAGACTTTCCAACATACTAGATGTACTATGGAATACTCTGGATACCATTATCAACAAGTGGAGAAAATCAGTGCAATACAGTGACATCACTCCAAAATCGATAAATCGACAAGAAGAAAACTGCAAGGCTGCCAAGAGACCTACAGCAACATTAAAGAAGTTGGTCATACCTGAAGTCTGGCAAGAATCTTTCATATTCTGCATATCTCTGGGCTATGGGGTTGATGGATACACTGAGGCCCTAAGCCAAGCCTGCACAACTTTTCACCATGTATTGAAATGCTGGCCTCCCAGGAACTCCTTTAATGGTCCTGCAGTGGGCTCTGAGCCTGTTTGTTCGGGATTGGTTTGCAACACTCAGATATTTTGCTGTGGCTCAGCGTCTCATCACCGCATGGGTTTTACAGCTTCATTCACGAAAAATACTATTTCAATTCCCATTTTGACTTGAACAGACATCGTAATATGGTCCGAAAGTAGAATTGTTGTGGCATAATTTAGAAAGACATGCTTAGTGCAAAAACAAGCCAGCTTATCTCCCATGAAGGAGCAAATCCACAGTGAAGCATGGTAGTGGCAGCATCACGCTATGCAACCACTTCTCCTTAGCCGTGACTATGGTTCTAGATACTGTATGATAGAATGAATCATGGATAATTCCAAATACTGTAAATTTTTTCAGAAATCCTGCAGACCTATTTTAGAAAAGTGATTACGTTAAAACATTTTTTACATTCCAGCATAATAACGACCAAAACCATAGATCCAAGTTTAAAAAAAAGCAACTACTTCAGAAAAAAATGCTGATTGTTCCAGAATTGCCGCAGTCAAAGCCCAGACTTAAATCCTATCAAAAACCTATGGAATGACTATAATGGGGCTGTACACAGGAGATCATGGAATTTGATAGATCAAATAAGATAGATAGAGTGGAATAAAATTGCGGGGTGTCAATCCATCGCAGGGCACACACGCATACACACAGTCAAACGCTACCGGCAATTTGGGACTGTTGGAGGAAACCGGAGTATCCAGAGGAAACCCACCAACCACAGGGAGAACATGCAAACTCCATGCACACGGGAATCGAACCCTCGAGCCTGGAGGTGCAAGGCGACAGTGCTAACCACTAAGAAACCGTGCTGGTGTATGAGTAGACAATATGTTCTCAATTATATAAAAACAGATATGCTTTTATATATTTTTATATGCTTATATACAGGCTGGAGCTCAGGAAGAAGAGCTACAATTTGCAGACCTCACTGACAGAGCTGGCACCTGTACTTTTTCCCAGCATAATGGTGTCATATCTATGACATGTATAAAATATACACAGGTAATAGACACACAAATATGTCAAAAGAACAAGACAGGGAAAAAAAAAAAAAGACAGAAATAGAGACAGAAAAAGCTTTTCATTATGTTCTGGACAAATCGCACTCGGAGCTATGTAATTTATGTAAACACATAGTTCATTTCTTGCAGGTAGAAAAAGAAGCAATATATATATACGTGCAAGTTGAAGAAAGGAAGTCAGACTACACAATTTAAAGCTACTTTAGTTGCCTAACTGAAACAACAGAACAATAACAAACTGATTGTAGAGATTTCGACGTTTCCACGTCGGTTCTTCGGTCCTAACCTGCGTCTCTGCGTTTGTTCCGTTCAATTGAGTATTGTTCACGGCAGCGTGTGGCAGTCGCCTAGAAAAATGCCGACCACCTACCGCTCACCTGGAAGACTGTAATAACGGTATAAAAAAAAAGAAAAATTATTACCAGAATGTTCCAGACAGAAAAATTTACCGGAGGATTGTTAATCGAAAAAAGGGCATCCAGCCAAGACAAATTAGAGGGGGAGTCTACACTTGTGTCTGTCTCTGGTTGGTATTGTGCGCTGTACCCTGTAATTAGAAAGAAGAACAAGAGAGAGCCTGTGCTGGTACGGCACACCGAAGATCTACCTCACAATTCTACAGTATATTCACCATGTCAAGGAGGCGGTGGAAGTGCTGGAGAAAGAGTGGGAAAGAAGAAGCACTGTAGAGGACGAGCATATTCTAACGGGCTCGGTTTAATCTGTTCTTGTGAATAGCGCACGTCTAGTCTCAGTCCCGATGCCAGGAAACAGCAAGGAAGCCCAGATTGAGGCAAAACGGTTCCGTGCAACTCTAGTCCTGGCTGCGTGTCTGTGAATGCCATGAACTCAGAAAAAAATGGTTCTTCTTTAGTTCTCAGCGTTTTCTGGTAGAACCATCTGTCATGTCTAATTAGCGATTCTCCATGATGCCTTGTTTTCTTCTAATATTTACATTCTTATGTGAGGCCCTTCAGATTCATCACCAGCTTTTCTCATTCACAGCTTGCCGTCATCACCTTCTCGTGCTTCGACTCTCTCTTAGTGTGTGGGTTGGCGAGTTTGGATGCGGGAGCATTCAGAGTGCCTTTGTAGAGGTGGACAAGAGCATCATCGCAGCGTGTAAAACACTTTAACGAACTGACATACACGTTCAGATCAAGTCAGCCATTGTGTTTTACGGGAGTACGGGTAGAAATTAATAATCATTCCTTTGACACGACATGTCTTATCAGGTCAAACATACAAATCAGTTTTCTGCATTTCTCATCTGTCTGTCTTAACAAAGATAGCGATCACCCCCCTCCCCCCACCCCCGTCTGCTGGACTCGCACTAGCCTGAAAGAAGTGAAGCGTATGAAGATGTTCTTGTATAGAGAAAGAGTGACCAGATGAAATCCATTTGAGCAAGTCTCAATAAATTCCGACGGTCGCATTTATCACTCGCGACCATCTTTTCTGATTACTGAAGTATTCACGTCTTGAAGAATGTATTCTACAGAACTGAACTCAATACCAAGTCACCCGAAAATTCCTTTGAACAGCCAATTCTAGTCAAGCCTGTCAGGCATTGTGAGAAAGTCCGACGGCGTTGCGTTTATCACCGCATTTAAAATATGCATTAAGAAGTGAGTTAAAGAGATACAGTGGCGCCTCGATATACAAATTCACGCTGTAAAAACTGTAATTGTGCAGCATGTGAAACATGACTTGCACCTACACTGTGCGTGCACACAAGTTACGCGTATGTCCAGGAGCCGTTCGAAATTTGTTTGCGTCAGTGGAAGCGAAGCGATTTTACAGTGGTGTGAAAAAGTATTTGCCCCCTTACTGATTTCTTATATTTTTCTTATTTAAATATTAGTCAAAGATAACACAAGCAAACACATCATGCAGTTTTTAAATGAAGGTTTTTATTATTAAGGAAAAACAAAATCCAAAACTACATAGCCCTGTGTGAAAAAGTGTTTGCCCCCTGCCCCCTGTTAAAACATAACCTAACTCTGGTTTTTTACACCGGAGTTCAATTTCTGTAGCCACCCCAGGCCTGATTACTGCCACACCTGTTCGCAATCAAGAAATCACTTAAATCAGACCTGCCTGACAAAATGAAGTCAAAGTCCTGACATGATTCCAATTGAGATGCTGTGGCATGACCTTAAAAGGCGGTTCATGCTTGAAAACCCTCTAATGTGGCGGAATTACAATAATTCTGCAAAGATGAGTGAATTCCTCCACAGTGCTGTAACACACTCATTGCAAGTTATCAAAAACGCTTGATTGCAGCTGTTGCTGCTGTGGGTGGCCTAAGCAGTTATTAGGTTTAGAGGGCAAACATTTTTTACACAGAGCTATGTACAGTAGTTTTGGATTTTGTTTTCCCATAAACCTTCATTTATGCATGAATAAATGCACCTGCATGATGTGTTTACTTGTGTTATCTTTGACTAATGTTTAAATTTGTTTGATGATCTGAAACATTAAATTGTCACAAACATGCAAAAAATAAGAAGTAAGGGGGGTAAATCAGTAAGGGGGGTAAATCAGTAAGGGGGCAAACACTTTTTCACACCACTGTACGTATTTTTCCAGAAAAACATTCGGTGCCAAGAGGAATGGTAAATTAAGGTTAAGTGAGGTTTTGATTGTTTCTATGTACAGTACTAAAATATGATTATAGAGTTGGACATTGGTAATATTGGTTAAAAATCTTTTTGAATGGCTGGTTATTTCCTATGAGAAAATGCGTTTCGCAATATGAAATTTCATCTTAAGAAACGGATCAAATTTGTATACCGTGGTAAATAAATGAAAGGTATCAGAAATCATTTTGGAATCTTAAGATAATCCAACCGCTAAAACTATCCAACCTCTCAAATCAATTCATTATTCTAATTACTTTCCTTTCATTTGCTAATGATGTAAATGCAGTACTATGTGTGTTGTCACATCATGTTAGTGTCACTCCACACTCTGTTCACACAGTCGCTCCTGATTACCATAGTGTCCAGCTTGTGTCATTACGCGCTCGAGGCAGCTAGCGATAACCTTCCTACAGCCACCAGATAACCTCGTAGCCGCGAGCTATTCGAGAGTCAAAGGTCGGCCCTTCTGTCTGCAAAAAGTGACAGACAATCGTGACGGGTTTCCCCCATTGTTCCAGAAGAAACACAGAAACCAAGAGTCCTTTTCCTTTGGAAACATCGCCTGACAGGAGGGGTGGGGAAAGGTCGACATGTCAAAGCAAGGATCGTCACCAGCCTTGTCGGAATGAGCTTTTAATGACGAGACGGCAGAACGTTTTTGTTTTTACTAGCAGTCATGGAAAAAGATGACAATCCCACACACTCTAAACACAAAAGTCCATAAAGCTGTGCCAGTCTGAAAGTCTGAAGCCTTCATTGCGCTGTAAGTGTTGGGCGTGTGCTTTAACTAAAACGTCTTAATTCCAGATCTTTTCCTCTACTAACCTCTCCAGCCTCTGTAATTAAACTCGCTCTAACTACACACCCCTAAATGTGTCTATTTAAACCTTAACAAGTTGGGGGTGGGGGGGAATCCCAGTTGCACCATTTTTCAAACTAAATGAGTTGTCATATCATCCAGATTTTCTCAGGGTGGGCTGACCTTTTTGCTCTCCCTCCCAGTTGTTTCTCATTCTCTCTTGCCATACTATTGTTCTCTGTGGGCAGCAGAAAGAAAAAAAAAATGTTCCCATCCTGTGCCTCACTTAGCCGAATGCTTTACAGTCATGTTTTGCCTGAAACAGAGGAAGCGCCTCTGTTTTTTCACACGGGCCGATCCGAGATCAGATCCACGCATCCTCTAATAGATGGGGGAGAGTTAAACTTGGGCAAGGGATGCTGATCTCTGATGAGTACGGAAGCATGATTTCCAGCGGGACACCAGGACCCACGCAGTTCAGACCGCAAGTACAGCTAGATCTTTGTTGGAGGGCTGCACATGCGAGGCTAATGATGGACGAAAATTGGGCCAGCACTCAGCAGTGACATAAGACCCAGTGTGGGTGCATTCATGAATGTCACTAAAACATTAAACATCGGTTTTGCATTTCTTCTAGATTTAAAAGGCATGCATTTTAGACGAGCACATGCAGGATTTCCCTCTGAGACTATCTTTACAGCCACCTTCGCTTTCCGGATCTGTTTAACATTATGACTTCAGCGTGTGTAGTCAAAGATAAAAACACAAGCTTATTGTGGTTGAGTAGTCCTCCAGAGAGAAGAGAAGGAGCGAGGGAGAAACACAATCACGTATGATATCTTTATAAAATAGTCACATTCAGATTAAATGGACAATTTGCCAGATAAATATTTCAAAGCTTGCTTAAATACTAAAGACCTCAACGACAAACGATATCCTCCAGATAAAGTTACTTTTATTTACCCCAAATGAACTTTAGAGCCTCTGATCTCTGTACTTCCTCTTAGCTAAAAGCTATCTGTCTAGTTAGTCACAATAAAGACATGATAAGTGTTCTGAAACGGACTTGTGTCCGGTTTACACCCACACATCGCCCAGATTGAGCGGTCACCGCTGACAGGCGGTTATTAGCCCAAACGTTATTGCTGGCACTAACAATTATCCAAGCGCTAAGGCTGTTCGTATGGTGTGTAGCAGTGACACTGTGTGCCTCCCTCATGTCAGAGATGTATTTGAGGTAGATGTAAAGTGATCGATCAAGTCTAAGGGGACAGAGAAAATACCTCTGCAACACCTGCGCCGGACAAGATTAAAAAGGTTCTCACGAGGGTTTCACAATATATCCACCATCAAGGCTTCACCTACCGCAATGAGCAAAATGAGTTTAATGAACATGCTTACAATAGCACGGTCCAACGTTAACATCCGGGGAGGAGAATTCAGTTATCAAGATTTAGTAACAGTGTATAACTGAAATTGTTAAATGTATATAGACTTGCAATCAAGTCAATACAGGAGCATCTTATAACATTTAGAGAAATATCAGGTAGCATGTACTAATTTATACCACTGGGTTGTTGAATTCATCTAAATCAGTCATATTTGTTAATGTGTTTAACAGACAAACAAACCAAGTGTAACATTTCACAACAAAACTTTAAACATCCTAAATAATTATACTCTTGTAACTTTCCACAATAAAACTATCAACAGACTACATTACTTAATGTTCCTTAACATAAACTTACTATATAACTATAACTGTCCACAATTAAACTATAAAGATGCTATAAATATGTAACTATAACATTCCTCAAACGTACAATAACATACTATAAATACACTCACCTAAAGGATTATTAGGAACACCTGTTCAATTTCTCATTAATGCAATTATCTAATCAACCAATCA
>JAQQZT010000036.1:5920645-5941175 GCA_030068275.1 Clarias platycephalus | reverse complement strand
GGCAGTTCTGAAGGTGAAAGGGGGTCAAACACCGTATTAGTATGGTGTTCCTAATAATCCTTTAGGTGAGTGTATGTTCCACAATATAAATCTAAATTACTACAACAGTACACAATGAAACTATAAACAAACTACATAAATAAAACAAAGAAATTATAAACACACTAACAATACAAGTAAAAGCAAGCTACATGATTATAAAGTTTCACAACATAAATCTAAACAGAGTACATAAAATGTTTAACAACATAACTATAAATGTACTGCACAGCTAAAACTGTAAACAACTATAAATGTGTTTTAAGCTAAAATAACTATAAATTTAATTATTTAACTTCAAGGTTTCACAAAGAAACTATAAACACTCTACATTACCATAATTTTCCACAACAAAAATATAAACAGAGTACATTAATATAACATTCTACACATTATACATTTAGTATAAACTTTACTTTCCACAATATATTTATAAACATACTACATAACTAAAATTGCACAACTTAACTATAAATTTACTATGTAACTATAATGTTTCATGACAAAAATATAAATTTACTATGTAAAATTACTTTCCACAACATAACTATAAATTCATTACATAGCTATAACATTCCAGTACATAAATATAAATTTACTATATAACTAACATTTTGTAACATAAATCAAATCAAAATGTACCTATAACACCTTTTAAAACCAGGCATAAATTGCTTTACAGTAAACTTACTGAAACAAGTACCACAAAAATGCAACAAAATACATTAAATTGCACAAAAACAACATATAATAAAATGTTATAAATTAGGAACAATTAATTAAAAGGCAAGGAGGAGGGAATAATTTTTAAACAAACACATAACCATGAAATTACTCTGTACCTATAATGTTCCACAATACAATTATAATATACAAAGTATGTATAATGTTCAACAATGTGTAAACAGGTTACAATTACCTTCCCCAACAAACATACTATGTAACTAAAACTTTCCACAACAAAAAATGAAACAATACAACTACAGTGTTACACAACTATAAACATACTACGTACTGTAACTATGATGTTAAAAATCAAAACTATAAAGACAAAAAGCAAATCATGGAGCGATTTCATTAACTACATTTTAAGCGTTGGCAAGTTGCTCTAGTATAAGAAAATTCAAACACTACCAGAGATGCTTTATATGAATCTAAATAATTATGAGGTAGTAACTGTACTTTTACTTCATGGTCACACCTCATCACAGGAGTCATTTTATATGCAATAAAAGAAGAAAAACATATTATGAGCATTTTTGCTTGATTTACTAAAATTGTTCACATGATTTAGTCAAGCGACTTTCTATACTGCATCTCTATTGTAAAAATTAAGGATGGAATTTTCGGAAATCAGTTATGTCCTGATTATTGAACTAAAGCATCACAATAATGAGGCAATTCATACACTGTAGTTTACTGTAAATAAATAAATAAAAACATCTTAATGCTAAGAGAAAATGCAAAATCTTTCTTTACAGTATGGACAATATTGAGCATTAAAATCCATTCTGTACACACATACACACACGCAAGCCATAAAGAAAGATGTTTACATTTTTACATACACGCAAATGCTTGACATCCAAATTACCACTCATACATACTCACTCAGCACTAATTGCACCATACAGACATGAGCGTGAGCGAGAGAGAGAGAGAGAGAGAGAGATGACACGTTAATTATTGGTAAGAGGAATGAGAAGAGATCAGGACCTGTGCCCCTACATGCTCTCTTAAATCCAAAAACTTTTATAAACAGACAGTTGATAGCACTTTTGTTGTCTTTATGTTTTTGCTGTAGATTGAGTACTTGTTTTAGCTTCAGAAATGCTGAGAAGAAAAAAAAAAGAAGCAACCCTAGTCTGCGAGTAGCTTAGACATGCATGAACTTGCAGAAACTACTGTATGCACACTATTTTACAGTGAGAGAATAGAAAGCCTGATCTTCAGCACAGACGAAAAGTCTAGCAAAAGGTCAAACTTTACAATTCCCAAACTGATCATCGCTAACATGGCATTGCTACATCGCTGTTTAATTTGCCTCATTGTTAAGAAACACGCACTGAGATCAGGAACAAATGATTATCACAATTTACACAGTTTTTGAAACATGCTGGAAAGTTTCTGTTAGCTGAAAAACACTGCCTAAGTACTGCGTGACCGATGGGAGTCGGACGTTTTTAGAACAGGTAGTACACGGTACGAGGTGATGGTACGAGGATAAGCTAGGCGTCTTTCCCCCTCAGGAGAATGTCATTGCAAGGATGAGAGAGCAACTGCTTAGGAGCTTGGGATGGTCCGCTCAAAGACATGCAAGTGGGTTAGGGTTCAAGGGTTAGTGTACATTCAAGTGGATGGTCGTCATCTAGATGTCATTATTTTTCATAACTATTTTCATAAAAAAAAAAATTTTCTCCAAAACTGTCGGTCATCCTACTGTATGCATTCCTTCTAAGTCTGTTTTAATACGATTTTGACTCAGGAGGTGTTGCTTTTATTACTACTGTACCATATTGTAAGACGAATGCAGAATTGATAATATCATTAGCTGTCACGCCTATGCTGTCTATTGCCCCTCCTCCACTCATAAACAACAATCAGAGATTGAGCATGGGGCAGAACGACTACAATTATAACCTTATGGAACTGACGGGGGAAAACGAGCAAATCAATGCAATAGATAGATTTTTTTTTTTATTCATTGGCCCATCCAAAGTGCAGCATGTTGCTGCCATACAGTAACATACTGCTGGTTAACACTGCTGTCTCACATCTCCAGGATTGGGGGTTCGAATGTTGACTGTGTGCATGGACCAGAGGATGTGCATGTCCTGACCCCAGGTTGACCCCACACCCAGGGTGTACTCTACCTTGTACTCCAGTTACACTAGATTCAAGTCAAACCAGGACTTGTGAATGAAGGCTTGTTGAAGGTCCCGGCCAAAGGTGTCTCACAGTCCAGTACAGTTGTTCTGACAGTTGAGGACAGCATTTTAAATGTGAAACAGGCAGTCCGTTCATAGCTCAAGCATACGGAGAAAGAACTTTTTACCTTGATGGTATCCAAGCTCTAGTGAAAAGCTGGAATAAGTTCATTAGACTGGTTTGATTTGAACGTCTCTCATCTTATACAGTAGGTAGCACGGTGGAGTGGTAGCTTAACGGTCAGCGCCATCTCTTCTGCACTATGCTCAGTTCCTTCCCGCTAGTTTCCGCCACAGGCCAAAGCATGTCAATGGATTGTCGTCTGATTGAGAGCTCCATGTTGCTCGTAGTGTAGGAGTGCATGACTAAATGTGTGTGTGCTTGTAGGATGCAAGAAGGCTGTGGTTTGAGTTGAAACAAGTTAAAGTGATTTCATTGAATTTCGCACAAAAGGAAATTTATAAGAAAAGATATGCTGGTTCATTTCCGCATGAGGGGGCAGAGTTGGCGACTGTACCTTTCTTCTGTCTTAAGAATTTTGCATAAAAAAAAAAAAGAGTTTATGTGCCGGTTTTTTTTTTTTTTTTGGTTTGTTTTTATCCAAGCATGCTTTCTCCACATTGCACCATACAACACTACAGAATAATTTGCTGTTGTTCAATACCCATGTGTGAGGCCAGAGCTGAACACTACAAGGCCTCTGTGCTTTTTTATGCTCTTTTCTTTCTCCATTTGTTCAAATCACAGCTGGAAAATTGTTCTTATTGCTCAGTGAAGGAGTGCTTTGGCCCCAAGGATTTCCACCCATCGATTTCTCCACAATTATCACATACAGCCTACCAGACTGTGGCTGTCTGTCTTTGTGTGCACACACACACACATACCTCACACTCAGATAGAAGGTGAAATTGTTACCCTGAACCTCAACAGATAATTAGCGGAAGCTCCTATATGATTAGATAACATTTCTTTTTATTATTTCTTGAATATAATGTCACAAGCTAGGATTTTTTTTACAGTTTCTCCCAGACGCAAATAAACCAGCCATAAGCAGGTCTGATGTCAGGAGATTACAACAGAACGACTAGAATTTTACAGATCAAGACGGTAATCTTGAAAACAAAACGGCTTGCTGATCGCGAGAGACAACGTGCACGGCGATCGAGCAGGATAAGGTCTATTCTCCATATGGATATGTTTAGCCAAACCTCAAACAGCTTTTTAAGAAGAGGATCATTGATTGACCAGCAACCGCCTCTGGGTTTTCATGCCAGAACCCACAGCAACCAGTCGATCTTGTCAGATGTTCCCTCAACTCGCATCCTGAGCCTGAGAGAGAATAAAGCTTCAACCCGCCATGCACAGACAGACATGCTGTTATTTATAATGCATGATCAGTCAGAAATTTGGTCGGGTTTGACAGACTAAGTGTGCAGACTGTGCAGTTTTGTTTTTTTTCCTAACAGCCTACTCAGACGCTCATAAAGATCAGGCCTAGTGCTCTGGTGAGCCCAAGACACTAAAATCAATATGGGATTATAAGAACGTATAGGTTCTTAACCTAGTTGATGCGTCCTTAAATAATAAAAAACCCATAATCAATCGCTCTAATGGTTCTGGGCATACCTGTAATTTAAAAAATGATAAAAATATACTTGGACAAGCAGTTTTGTAAGATATGACTCAACACTCAATCACATGCCTGATGAATAAGCACCTTCATAAGTCAACGAAACAACAATGAGGCATTGAATAAATGAATTGTGCAATACGAAAACAAAACGGTCATCAAAACTGATTGGCTGCTATAGGAGATTGATTTGAATGTTACAGCTAAAAGGCAAATAGTGATTGTCCTGAAATACGCAATGCACGTCAAGTTCAGGTGACAAAGAAAACCAGACAAACACACTCCCCAGAATTACGCCAATCCCGTCTTATTACAATGAAATAAATCACCCCGAGGCGCACTCGATATAAAATTTTGATGATGATTTGAAAAGGATCATTTTTAAAGTCAAATCTCGCTGATGCATCCTGAAAGGAAAATGGCAACATTTCCAGCAAATAGGGCCTGGAGCGGCACGCCGTAAAAAAAAAAAAAACATTTATGCACTTTGTGGGGAGATGAAGCTTTCAGCGAGACACAAGCAGATTTCTCCCATTTAAGACTGCAGTCAGGGGGGTTTTTAATGTCCTTTCCAAAAAAACATGTGAACAGACCCAATCCCTTAAGGAGGCGCATTCAATCAATGTTAAAAGCTTCATCCATTTACAGTCTGACATGCAAGTCAAACCATAAAACCGCTTATCAAAAAATAAAAAATAAAAACACTGGAATATAACTGAAGCTTGATTACATATTTTTCTTGTACATTTATTTTGCAAAGTGAATGATTAATCCTATTGTTCCTATACCTTTTGTTCCACCATTTAAAACATGACGTACACTTTGGCAAATGTTTGGCGCCTCTAGTGGGTCGTAAGGGAAATACGATTATGTTGCGTATTTAGCAGCTAGTCAGTACAATCTCCTGTTATAAACAAGGTTTTTTTTTTCAAAGGGTTTTCTCAAGTTTCAAAATTCATGACTTTTTTTTTTATTTTATTTTTTATGTTTGAGTATTTTATCAAAGAAATGTTTTCATTAAGATGTAGTTATTTTCCCACAATAAGAAAAAGAATACCCACAATAAGAATACCAATAAATGTATAATCATTTCTAATCCTGGAATGCTTAAACAATGAGAATCTTTTTTATTTTTAATTAAAACTATTTTTTTTTAACTATTTAAAACAGGACATATGAAATGCTTCTTTTTTTTTTTTTTTTCAAATAATTTTATGCGCCTTGTTCGCATGTATATGCAAAAATCTTTTAATTAAATGTATTTAAAATAAATGAGCAGGATAGATCTTTAATAGAGCTACATTGTTTTTAATTTAATGCCCAATTGAATCTGCCTAAATGTAAAAATAACTTGAGTTTATAATAATAACAGTAATACATTAATTAAATGTAATCATCCGTAGATATTATACATTTGTTTAAATATGTCCTAAACCTATTATTCATTATTTATAAAAAATATAAAAGTACATTTTAGGATAGTAGTAAACCTTAAAATAAAAAGTGTTTAAATATGAATAATGAAATTTAATGAGCAATAACATGCAAATGTCATCCATGGCACGGGACAAAAAAAGTAGGTATAATTCATAGAGTTCCTACCAAACTATATTGATACCCTAAAACACCACATCTGCTTGTCTCGACTAAACCTTACATGTAAATTAAACAGTAAAGTCAAATACTGAGCGTCAGAATTCACAAAAAGGCACAAAACTGATGAAAAATACAAAGAGCAAAAGAAATGAAGAAATGACCAGGGGGAAGAATGCCAGTAATAACTGCTGATTTAATCATTTCTTTATTTTTTCGATTATTATTTCAATTGTTTCATGTCAAAATTTACTATTAAAGAATGACTCAGGCATAACGTGAAAATGTCACATCAATAACTTTTTAATAATAGTTTTCAAATCAACAATGTCACGGTACAGCTGAAATGCTTTCTGTAACGGTTTTTAAAATTCATAGAGCTGGTAGAAAACCTGCACTCTCTCATATACACTTGTCAGTTTAATGTTACATCCATAACACTGATTAAATGGCAAATCCAGATACTTTCAGGAGGAGATTAAAAGTTAAAAGTTATGCAAATTAATTTACCTACACTAAGCTCATCCTCATCTTTTTATTTATCAATATGAATCCAAATGTTATATGCATACGGTAACACAGGAACCACCCCGTATTGACTTTAGCACCATGCAATTATTTATATTGTGTAATATTTCCGGATCTGCAGTTCATGTGCGACAAATGCTAAAAGGTTAATTCTAAAGAAGTAACTAAATAAAAGAATGAGTTAGCTACGGTTGTTGTGAAGGATAACATACTTGCATTTAAGCCCCACAGGCTTCAATGGGTGGCAGCATATTTCCCTGATGACTACGCGGGCACCACTTTGTCCTCGCTGCATTCCCTCACACAAAGTCACATTCCTCTGTAAATGTGTGTGTGGCAAGCAACGTTAGCACCAGAAAAATACCAACGTCAACAGGTGAAAAGCTAAACAAGCTACTGCACATACCGGCTTAGTAATTGTTTACTGTGGTTCAGAGAGCAGGATGAGTGTGAAGCTGCATTTAAATGTTCTCAGGCTTACTTTTAAGTGCCATAGCAGGAAAACAAACACGCACGGGTCGACATGGAAAGGAAACGGCGGACTCTGCTGATTCAGGCTTGTGAAAACATCCCCTTTCACGTGCATTTCAGTGAAAGATCTGAGCCAGATAGAGTCTGTCCAAACGCTGTGGTTGGAAATAATACGCCGCTGTCAGGTCTCCATTGTTCACCCTGAAAAGTGATTGACGCGGAAAAGATACGGATCTAAACTTAATGAAGGGGCGTTTGTGTGTTTGTACAGTGCAACCACAAAATCAGGTGAGGCACAGATGAACCCGAGAAACTCAATGTACAGTAAGCTAGTGGTCGTTGCTTGGATTAACTCACAAGAGTTCTTTTCTTTAACTTTTTTAGTGCAGGCCTGTCCACCTCTGCACTATTACTGCTAAAACTCTTCTATGTCAAATTTGTGTACGTGATCTTCAGGAACCAATCAAGCAGGCACTGATTAAACGGGTGACACAAGAGCACTGCAGACGGCATTTTTGACTCCATGTTCAGACGGATTCGGTAGGCTTTGAAGAATAAAGGACTTCATACTAAATACTGACTGTTAGATAGCGATTTCACTGCACAAATGTAATCATTCTTATTATCTTGATAGTCATTATTAAAAGAAATTTGAATGTCACTTTTGCCTCAATATTTCTGCACACCACTCTGTGTGAAGGTGTGATGTCTGTATGTATGTATTTTAATAATAATAATAATAATAATAATAATAATATAATCATTATGTATTTAAAAAAAATTTTATCCAGTCTGACAAAAAAATTAATAAATCACTCCTCTTAATTTTTTACTGCAATTTTTGACATCTAAGTGAAAGACATAACACCAACATGTCAGAAAACAATAGGAAAAAAAAAACAACAGAATCACAGATTTGGAAATGGATCATCTCTGTTTTAAAAATTATTTGTAAACTTAATCATAATAATTCTTAATTCATCCTTACTAAGTTACATAGAATCAATTGAATACGTAAAAATATTGTGTTTTTTTTAACATTCAATTGGTTATATGTATCTTATATATATATCTTACACACACACACTACATCAGATTACTTCTACGTCTGTGGTGTTTGATTTTATTTGAAATAATAATAATAATAATAATAATAATAATAATAATAATAATAATACAAATAATAATGTTGAAGTAAACACCCTAGTATACACATTTCCTATTCTAGATACAAATATAAATATATATTAAATATTATAATAATATAGTATATATAATATATATACTATATTATATTAAATATAAATATAGTTATACTATATAATTTCTGCATTTCAACAAATAATAACATAATATTATAATAATAATATAATATATAATATAACTGCAAACAAATTGTCTTTTTTTTCTCTGCCAGGAAGCATCACGTGAACGCTAGCCACATGCACAAACACACTAGCACATTCCTGACAGCCTTCAGTCACACCAACAACATGTGAATGGATTCCTGACAGAAGACACGAGACAAGTGCTCAATCTGTCTTGCATCATGGTTTGGATTGATAAAAGAAAGATACTATCCTTCGGATTTTTTTCTTATTATTATTAGACAAGTGAGAAGCTATGTTCCTGATATCTTAAAAAAAAAATTAAAAAAAAACTATTTATATGTGAAGACCTTGACATATTTCCCACTCTTGGTAGAAGTGTATGCCTGTTTAAATCCGGTTTCAGCTGTGGGGGAAACGTTGATGAACTTGAAGCTTGTATTTATATTTTGGAGGGAAAATGTCAAGGCCTCTTATGTTGTATTATACAAACTAATTATATCATGTTTAACACAGAATCACGGCACAGCAACAAGCCATTACGGCAAACACTGGGACTTTCCTAGGAGAGTTAAACGGGGAGAGACGAGTACACACCAGCGTATGCCTCGGTATGAAGGTGCACTTACACACAAATGGAAAATTATGTCTGTTTGTTCAAGTTAATTGCGCGCATGATTGAAGCTGTAAAGTGATCTAACCTTTAAGCGATTCTGCATTTTTTTTTCCCCCTCTCACTTCTTATGGCAACATGTCTTTACTTATCACAGTTGGCCTTTAATGATGGAGAGAAGGAAGACTAGATCTTAACATCTTATAGGTGGCAATAATCCAAAACAAACCATCTGGAAAAAAAGCATCAGTGAGATATGAACTGAAGTCTAGCATCATTTACACTACTGTTAAATTAGCCTGGAGGATGAACATCTCCAAGCATCAACACTTATGTGGTGTTTACAGAATAGTTTTGGAGGTAAGGATTTGGTCATTCACTGACGGTGAAGACGCGACATCTTAAATCTTACCATCAGGCTAATTTAAGCAAGCCGTCACACGGCACAACTCATCGCACGTGCATTTTTGTACGGTGTTGGATTATTAGCCTCGGCTTGTGGCATTCCCAACAACTTTAAGCCAGTAATTTTAAGCTCCTCCAAGGAAACCTGCACTGAATCATGAAATCGATACGGCGTGAAGTGAACACGGTGTGACGTGAATCATTATTATGACAGGTTTAAACATTCTAAAAAAATACATGAGTGAGTCAAATTTGCTTTGTGGTGTGTTAGGTTTCTGGCTTTTAGGCTTGTAAGGGCAGGTGTGAAACTGCATGGGATAATAACCTTAGCAAATCACTTGATTAGTAAGCATGGCTGGAGCTTTTGCTACAGAAACCCTTTGAGGTTCAATGTAAAAAAAATTGCAAATCTAAGCTATTTCTACCTGACTTAAAGCAAGGTAACCAACCCTTTTTTTGTGTGTGTCATCATACAGTATGTTGTGGACTGTATTTTGGGACACTTGGTCCAGACTTCAGTTCCCAGCATGCACTTCAATAAAGTCATTAACTGTTTCACCTGTATCAGAACCTGTTACATTGTATTTAATGCCTTTGTTTTAGTTTGGTGTTTGTCTAGGTTTTGTTGAGTTGACGGTTGTGTTTCCTTTTCTTTTGTCTTGTTCAGTTCTTCTTTATTTCCTTAATTTCTATGCTAATGCTTAAGCTAATTCAGAGTCCTAGACCTGGTTCCTGTTTTCAGGTCGATTCCTGCCTGTCTTTCGTTTCTGTGTATTAAAAAAAAAAATGTTATTAGGGTTAATAAAAGCTCATCTCCATTTTTCAAATAATCAATATGGTGTTGTTTGTTGCGATTGCTGTTTTTGTTGCATTTAATTAAGTATTGACTAGATTTTTTTATTATTATTTATAACAGGGAAAAACATGAGACAAAAAAAAAAAAACAGGTTAACTTTACCATCCTTTACTATCCTTTATCCCTTTACCATAGCAACGTTTTTCCTTTGCATTTTTATTTCCTCGTCACAATAATAACAACCATTGTGTGTTGTTTTATTGTTTAAAAACAAACAAACAAAAAAAAAGTGTAGTTCCAAACGGTTGAGATATCACTTCATGGTAAAAGTATGAATATATTTACAAATACAAAAGTATAATAATAATAATAATAATAATAATAATAATAATAATAATAATAACTTACTATATAAGTAATTATTATTAATTAGTAAGTTGGGAATTAGATCCATTTAATTTCTTGTGGTAGAGATGGCTCAATCAAGTTACATTAAGCACGTTTCACAATACCATACAGTGATTCAAAATGTGCCAGGCACATTTTGTGTAAAAAGGTTTACAATTTAAAAGCAAAATGTTAAAAGGTTAAACATGCAATTTATTCACATCAGTTAACATTAGCCTAAATGTTCGCAGTTCTACTCATTTCCTATCTATATTTGTGGCTATTCTGTGGGTTAAAACAATGCCTTGTTAATCAATCAGACAGGTCAGAGGTGAATGTTCAGATTGGTTTGAGGTGACAGGAATGGCGTGGCTTGTTGAACGGAAAAGCATCTCAGGAAAGGCAATCTGTAGGTTTCAGGAATTGGAGGCTACAGTCTGTGCAACCTCAAAGTCCTTGTTGGTGGCCAAAGCAGTTAAAGTCATTATCTGGAGAACATTCCTGTCATTGTGGAAGTGAATATGTGCAAGCACATTGTCCACTTAGTTCTTCGCTCGCATGTTCCTGTCCAGCACATTTTATATGCTTCAAGATTTCAGCTCTTGCCTGCTCTTCTAATTAAAGCAAAGCACAACATGGTGACAGAACTGAATTTGGACAGCACTAAATCCTGCTCCTACTGTATATCTCATGGCCAGCGTGGGGGATTTCAACTCCTGTCTGAGCCGTCATATAGGTAGTGTTCGTGTATGTATAAAATATACCATGAAACAGGTAATGTCAGAAGTGCATTAAAGCTGATTTATCATCAGATTTCCAACCCTCCTACAATTAAGCCTGATTCTAAGCAATGTTGCGGCAGCTGACAGAGGATGGTCAACTCCATTCAATAAAAATGCTGACCTCAGTGGGGCTATTCATCATCGCAGCTTGACACAAACGTTTTTTTTTTCTTTTTCTTTTTATTAAAAAATGTGGCACGTACAGTATACCGTGCCAGTTTTATAGTTATTCATGTGCAATTTAACCTTCACTCAACTCACACTTGCTGGATGTTCCATGAAACAAGCCGGAACTTCCAGAATGATCCTATACCAGCTGATCAGAATTTTCACTAGGAGTTCCATTTCAGAACTATAACTGGACTACGGTTTTACTGTATGATTATATAGGGATGCTCGTTATGTATATGAGATAGTAACATTCTGCAATGTTAGTTGCCGCTCTACCTAAAAATGTCCTATTATAATAAAGATTTTATCATTATCCTGTATAACCAGGACATCCATCAGTCATCACTGAATACATTTATTCCATATATACTGCCTGAACACTGTTACAGACGGGACAATTTATTGGTCTACATCAGGCAAAGAATACAACCAAGAAGAGTTTAAAGAGTTTAACTTACTGGAAGTATCTCAAACATTAGGAAAGTTTGAAAAGACAATTCTGAACCATCAACTTTGTGTAATGCAGTCAGAAAAAAGAAAAAAGTAACATTAATGGAGAAAAAAAAATTAAATAATAATAATAATCAGTAGAGATCAAGAGATCACAGCCAACGTGATCAGAATTCACAGGATTGGGGCTAAACAGCTTTGTCACACACACAAAAAAAAAAATTTACAAAAAAAAAAAAAAAAAAAAAAGTCTGTAGATTGCTAGGGAGCATAAAGTTTGGACTTTAGAGCAATAGAAACAGGTCACGTGGTCTGCTGAGTTCAAATTGACCCCATTCCAGAGTGATGTAAAAAGGGAAGTGCATGAAAGGCTGTTCCCATCATGCACAGTGCCGACTGTACAAGCCTCTGGAGGCAGTGTACTGAATGACCAGGTTATCCCATCTCTGGAGTTTTTGTTCCCTGATGGCAAAGGGAAATTCCAGGACTCAAAAAGTGAAGGAAAAAAAAAAAAGAGTGGTTCTGGAAGCATGAGGCATTTTCACACATAGTCCACCAATAGTGTGTGGGACGTTATAGTGTGCACCATCGCTGTGGTTATAGAAATCTCTATAATATACAGTATAATGCTAACAGTGTCGTTTCATATTAAGGCTTGTTTATACATTGTTGAGGATGTGCAGTGAGAGAAGCAAAAGCAGAGGTTATATTAAGAGAAAAGATGGAAGGCGAGGCAAGTTCACAAGTACCGTAGCACAGGGACATGGGGTGTGAGCAGTAACTAAACTGCAAGGTGGAGGACGTGTACACACAAATTAGTGAACAAATATGAAATGTGTATGGATTTTCTTTCAAACCATCAGACTAATAAAAACAAATGTTAGAGTTGCATGCGTAGATATTTACATACGCTTTAACCATGCAAAGGGTCTAATGGTGAGAAAGTGAACTGCTCAGGGATCAATTTGCATACATGCTGTAGGGCTGGACAGCTACTACACTGCATTACATACTGCATGAGAACATATGTATAATAATACTAAGAGTTGGCATTGCTTTATTTCGATAATTTATACCAAATGGACAGAACGCACAGATGTCAGGCAAGGCCTCACGCTGCGCTGTTGGCATTGCAGATCATCCCAAAGGTGTTTAGTGAGGTTGAGGTCAGGGTTCTGTGTAGGACGACACTTGAGTTCTTTCACTCATTACTTGACGCATCATGTCTTCACGGGGCTTGATTTGCACGCAGGGACGTTGTCAAGTTGGAACAGGTTTTTTCTTTTTTTTTTGGTGGGGGGGAGGGGGGGCTGATGAAGCATGCAATAATAAAAAAAGAAGAAAATTCTAGACAATTGTGTGCATTAAAAATTTTGGCAGGAGATAAAACATAACATACGTGCATGAGGGTCAGGTGTCCACATACTTTTGGCCACTCCACTATTCAGATTAAACATCTACTGTACTCATGGATGGCCTTGCGCCTGCATTGCGTCTTCATTCTGGATGAGGACTAGCGGATACACCCAGGTTTGTCCATGAGTTTGGAGAACACATTTACGTACAGTACATCTAAAATGCCACACTAAGCAGTTATCCTTTTTGGTTGTTGGTTTCCCCTGGAAATATTGACACACTAGGCTCTCACACAGGACATGAAAGATGTGCAGGGCATGCATCATTCGATGCGCCGAATTTAAATGCAACATTCAGAACAGAAGAGGTGAAGAGACAGAACGGCACCAAGGCCCTGAAACACATCTCTGACGGTCCATCTCATTCATTCCTCCTCTCTTGCCATGTCTTGCTCTTTCCTCCTTCTCGCTGCCACTCTCCATCATACTGCCTCTCTCGCGCTCGCTCTGCGAGTTTCTTTTTTTTTGCCAGTGCATCGCTTGCAGATTCATATTTTAACATGCCACATTAAAGATGAATGCACATGTCAGTTCAACCTCCATGCACCCATGTAAACAATGAAGCTCCACTTTTCCATCGCACGCTTCTTTCGCTTCTGTCTGTCCTGGGAGAAGAGTGTGACATCTTCTCCCCCTCAAAAAGCATAAAAATATTCTTCCTTTTTGTCTCCTGAGACAGGCGGTAGAGAAATGACAGAGCATGAATGCTCTATAGTTGGGTTTGTGATGAGGGTGTGAGAAAGGGCCTGAAGGTCACCAAAAAAAAAAAATTATAATTCTGGTGTCTATGCTTGCGAATCCAAAGCTATCAGAGATTTATGACTTTTAATTAACATAAATTAATGTAGCTGCAGCAACTCGGCTAGCCAAATCCCACCCACCCACCCCAATCCTTCCCATCTTGGCACTCGCACGAGATGGTCGGGTTGCCCCAGTGTAAGGAGACAGGAAGCGAGCCAAAAGCGAGTGGAAAAGAGCGGGAGAGAGAAAGATTCCGAGTAAGGCGAGTGGGAGTGCGAGCGAGTGATCGAGAGATGGATCAGTTGAGAGATGAACAACTTGCATGAGAATGGAGAGAGAGAGGGAGACTTTCCTGCACTCATCTATCAAACTGCACACTGATTATTATTATTATTATTATTATTATGGATTATTGCTATGTTCGGATTAATTACACATTCGGAAGCATAGGCAGTTCTCACAGCCACATGTGCCTATACTGATATGATAATGTGTGTGTGTATGTGTGTGTGTGTGTGTGTGTGTGTATGTGTGTAGTCAGGGCCCCTGTCTCAACACGTTCCAGAACACATAGACTGCCCCAGGAATCTTTGTTATCTTATTATTGCGTCTGAAAGAGCCTGAAAGTCTCCCCTCTGCCAGCCGGGTGTCGTGCAGAGAGGGTTGTTCATTAGTTACGGAGCCAAACGCGCGCACATTTCTCTCCCCGTTCCCTCCAGCACAACCACCCCCTCCCCTCCCACGGCTCCACCCACATTCTGTTGCCATGGTGGTTGCCATGCCGATGCCAACAGTGCCATCTGAAGGGCTTCAACTACCCTGCTGAGACCCTTCAAGACTTCATCGCTTCCTAAATGCTTCCCTTTTCTCCCTTTCTCTCTGTTGTCCTCTCCATCTGTTTCTTTCTCGCTCTAACTTCTGCCTTCTGTTTTTCACTCCTGTCTCTCCCCTTGTCATGTTCTTTTACGCGCTCTCAATCTCTTTCTTTCTAACCATCACTCTGGCTTTCTGTGATGCTCCCTTCGTTTTTATCTGCCTTGTCATGTGTCTCCTTCTACCTGCCTGTCTCTCCTGTCTCGTTGTGTCCCTCCCTGTCTGACTCCCTGCCTGTCTCTGTCATGTCTGGACTGAATCATTGTGTGTGACATCTCTATACTGCGCTATGCTATGTTGAAAGGAAACGTCGAAAGCTTTGACCTTCGCCCCTCGGGGTCATAGGCTAACGAGGTGCCGCGAGGACAGAAAGCAGGAAGACGGGAAAACCGAAAGACAGCCTGTCAGCATGTACAGTGTCACGTTGCTAACGAGAGACGCGCTCGGTCTCAGGAAGGAAACAAAAGACAAGGACGGGGCATGAAACGCATGCTATAGACACACCTATGAAGAAATGTCAACACATTGGAATGTGCCAAAGCTGACGAAAGGACGCGTTTCACATTCCATTACCGAGATCCAATTTAAGTCAGAAGCGTGTTCCGTGTCAGACGCGGTCATGTAGAGCCAAGTATGAAAATCGAAGGGGCGGCACAAATGATCGGATTTCAGATTTTGTTTTTTTTAGTTTTGGATCAGGCAATATTCCACGCACGGAAGACTTGATTTAACAACCTGTCACGTCTAATTCTAGATCGGAAGAGAACATCCCCAAGCGCTGCTCCATGTTCTTATTTAAACCCGCAGACGGCGGTGAGGGCGAAGGATCAAAGACCAGAGCAATAGGCTAAGTAACAGGAAACCCGCAGAAACGCTTTTGTGCTGCTAATCTGCATCTGATAGCATAAGCTGTGTTTATATCACTGGCCTTATTCGTCACCAGCACCAAAAACGGACAAGCTAAATAGTATGCGGAGGAGAAGTAATATCTGACACAGACTAAGGGAGTTATGGGGTCAAGGAGATTACCACAAGCAGAGGAGGAGGATTCAACTCATACAGGAATCGTGGTCATGCTTGGGCTACGAGTCATGTGGAAAATGTCACTGCTGTAGAAGCGATCAAAGACTGAACATAAGAATGCTCATTGGGCGGGTTCAAGTCAGGGGTAAAAACATCAAAATCTGAAATAGATAAAGGATTACTAAACATACTAAATCCGCCTAATTATACATTTGCAACTCAGCGTACAGCTCAGATAAACATTTGTACATTGATTTAAATATCCATATCATTGCACCTCTGGTCAGTTCTTCTTTATTAAACGGTTGGTTGAGGATCAATTTAATGATATTAAATGTACCCGCATCATCATTAGAGCACAGAACACCACCATTCATCATGGAAGAAGAAGAAGATCATTATTACGTTCTGTGATTTGCTGGTTATTTCACCAGCTTACAAGAGGATTTTGCTATGGGTTGTAGTTCTCTCGTCTGCTAAGCAAAAGACCCAGGTTCCATTCCCACCAAGTGCCCAAAAGATGTATGCGGATCGGATGGTCCACTGTGGCGACCCCTCGATGGGAACAGCACATTGGTACAAAATATTATGCAAAATATACTCTACAGCATTACAGCTTCTCTCAGCAATTCTGCAACTGCACCAAGCAACAGTTGAACCAAAACTTGAACAAAAGTTGTAACACAATAGCCCTAAACGTTTAGCTTGAATGATTGCTCATCTTAAACCTGTTGTGCATGTGGTCTGAGGTTTCTTCAGTACCTCACACTTTGCATGCAGCCTTGAGTATGTGCTGATCAGATCACAGTTCTTTGCTGAAAGGAGAAGGTGCTGATCTTCTGATGTTGGAGACGGTCTGCACCATGGTTGGGGATTTTGACATACAACAGCAACAAAGACACAAGTTCAAAATAGATGGCAGACAAATAAAAAAAAATGCTTGACTTTTGCTCTTATGTTTGCGTTTTTACCCTGTAGACACTGTTGTTCATGAAAATCGCAGGACACATACAGTACTAAAATAATTGAACTTACTTACAGTACACCATTTGCGCTCTGTCTAACAAACACGATGTCTCTAAAGTGGGTCTACTAACATTCCCTGACGCTTCTAAATAAGCTCTTTAATAAGAACAATTGAAGAAAAGAACCCTTCATGATGCTTCACCCCACCCTTGTTGCCTCATCTTAAAGAGGAACCTTGTCAACTGGAACTAACAAAAACTGGTTATAATGATTTCTTCAGTGCTCCATCCCAATTTTAAGACACGAGTTTGTTAAACTTCACAAATTATCCCAGGGTCTGATTCAGTGTTAATTAGCAGTGAAACAGTAAACAAGAATTAATTGGACAAAACCCAAAAGACAGCAAACACAAAGTGCTGATGCTGGCTTTTGATTTTTTTTTTTTTTTTTTCTTTTCTTTACATTTACATGTTTTCTTTTGGCAGAAGATTTTATTTTAATGAGTTTGCAAGTAAGGCAGAACATAAACTAGGGTTTTTTTTTTAGTAAGTGTAGCAAAAGCTTTCCATCAAATGACAAGAAACAAGTGTGAGAGATTAGTGTGAAAAACGGAGCACTGCAGGAGTCGAGTCTGTGCTCAAGATGGGTTTTATTATAGACTTTGAGTTATTGGTGCTCATTGACATTTCTGCTTAGACTAGTCCTTTACCTAGGATTAGGGTTAGGTTAGAGCTTAAGGGTTATGGATAAGGGGTTATGATGAGGGGTTAGGGATTAGAGTTGGATTAGGGTTTATGGTTAGTGGTTACGGTTTAGAACCCTTCATGATTCTTCTATTGTTTATACAGTAGTTAGTGTAGAAGTTCGGTTTAGTCTTGGTGCTTGTTTTTTTTCTTCTTCAAGGAAATGTTGCCCAAACTTTGGCACAATTGATGCCAAAAATTACATCTGAAAATGACCACCAGTTTTTAATCTTGATCTTAACTTCATCTTGTTTTCTCTTAGACATGATCTTGCCTGGATCTTGGCTTGTCTGGTTGTGAAGTGGTATCGGGCGGACAGCTTGAACACACTCAGTAAGCACCAATACCCAGGAGTGTTACTGACACTGATCAACCTTGTGCTTCAAGGAAGCCACATAGTTGTAATACCCATCATGCACAGCTAAAAGCACAAACATAGCAAAGGGACAAGAGTATAGAACAAACAATGAACTGCCTAATATATCAAAGTGCCTATTAGACGCGTTACTAATAGAACAAAAGATGAATACTTTATTAAGAATTACAGAAAATGAGTTCTAAACAGAATCAAATATAGATATTTCAAAATGAAAACAAGAAATGTGCTTTTATTTATAGAGCCGCTGCTCCACATAGCCCACGCAGATCACACTCTATGTGCAGAGTTATACAGTATCTCTGCTGAGGTCTAATACACAAATCACATATTATATTTAAAAACATTCATTGTGCAAGTATTTTAGTCCTTTGTTTTCGACCCAGAACCTGATTTGGGCAATAGAACGAAATGCCGCTTGTGAGTCACAGCAGCGCTGCATCTGAGACTCAAAGTCTCAAAGAACCCTTTCGGAAATGTAACAAATCAAAAACAGAAATAAATTACATTTTATTAAATTTGATCTTTTATAGCGTTTTAACAATTAATGTGTACAAATACTAGTACATTATTAGGTGGGTAATATATAAAGAATCTATACAGAATGGTTTCAGACTTAGGGGTAATACACTGATTTGAAAGCTACAGACACATCCATAAGTATTTGGACAGTGACACAATGTCCATGTTTTTGCCCCAATACATCAGAACAATGGATTTTACAATGGAGCAATTAAGATGTGATTGAAGACTTTCAGGTGTAATTAATGGGATTTAAAAAAAAATAATTAATTCACATTAAATGTTTAGGAATTACAGTCCCTAATCAAACTGGCCATCAAATTGATAAAAACCTTAATGGATAGTTGTGCCCGACTGTGTTCACATTACCAGCCACATCTTTCAGTTTTTTTTTAGTCAAAGCAGATTTACTCGACATTTTTAATTAATTATATATACAGTATATATATACACAGTATCAGATATATAAGGACCACATATGAAAGTGACTCTGATCTGATCTGGAAAAACTCTTATGCATTCAGACAGCCCAAAAAAAATTTGATCTGTGTCACATTAGGATAAAAAAAAATTAAAAAATCAGAATTGAGTCACTTCACGCTGGTAATGTGAACATAGCCTACAGTAAGTGTAGCTAAGATATTAGATAGAAATCCTTTGAGTAAAATTAATGCAGTTAATCTGAGCTCAGTTAGGAACTCGAGTGAAGTAGCTGTGGACCTGTAGAAATCCATAAATATCATTATGTGGTTATTATTTGCTGCTTTTATTTTTTTCAGCATTCCTGTACATGGTTTCCAGGGACATAGTGGCATGCTCTACAGTGAATATTAAAAAAGTAAGTAAAAATAGCTCTTATTAAAATAACAGATTTGTACAGCACTACACAAACACAGAAACAGATACACGCAGTGTTCTAGCGTTACACCCCTAGGGTAAGGGTATCCATTTTCACCCAGTGTGTGTGTGTGTGTGTTTCCAACAGAAATTTTATAAATTGGCAAATAAGTAACAAGCAGCAGTATAATACCACAGTTTGTGTCAGGTCATGTATCACCAGTGGAAGAGACAGGATTCATAATAAATACTGATGTTAAAACGGAAAGCTCCCAGACTGTAACACTCTTTCACGTCGATCTCTCAGTCATCCTGCACTTTTCACAGGTATCAGGTTTCGCGTCTACTATACACCCCGCCATTCCCCCGACCCCCCCGCTGTTCAGATGTAAGCTAAAACTTCCCTGCAGCAACACCGCGGCGTCTCTGCCACCGAAAGACATTCAGACCTAACAGGAGCACGCCCGCCTAGACAAATAATTTCACCCACGATCCACAAACAAGGTCGATACAAGCCCGCGGTCAGAGCTAACGTCTGATGTAGTGTGTCCTCCTCCTAAGCCGAGCCGAACAGACAGCTTCGAAAACACAGCCACGGATTTATTATTATTATTTTATTTTTTTTAATCAAGTGTACAGTATTTGAGCACTTTTCATGTAAAATCAAACATTCCAACATATGAGAAGTCAAAAGCATGACGAATGAAGAATTGCATTTAGGTGAAGGGTTAAGTGTATGAGATACCTGAACTTGAACCCTGTGTGTATGCTAACATATGGAAAAGGAAAAAAAGTGAGAGAAAGATGTTAATCCTCAGACTTGCCCAGGTGTGTGTCTGTCTGTCTGTGTGTGTGTGTGTGTGTGTGTGTGTGTGTGTGTGTGTGTGTGTGTGTGTGTGTGTGTGTGTGTGTG
>JAQQZT010000036.1:5907697-5920545 GCA_030068275.1 Clarias platycephalus | reverse complement strand
TGTGTGTGTGTGTGTGTGTGTGTGTGTGTGTGTGTGTGTGTGTGTGTGTGTGTGTGTGTGTGTGTGTGTGCACGCGCACCTGACCTGCTCAACTAGCTTTCGCCACCTTAGCCTCAGGGTAAATACAGTGCTTTTTAGCTAAGGTCATGTAGAATACATCCTGTTAGCATTTATCGGTTTGCACATTTACAAAGCTAAGCCAGAGAAATACAGTAGCTGCATAGAGCATGCAAGAAGAATTATGCAAATAAATACTTCGGTTATGGAAATAAAGCATTTCCATAAAATCTAAGTATTTCTTATACAGGGATTTGGAAAATGGTTCACTTTACACTGCACGCTAACGTCTAAGTGTTGTGTTCAGGACATGCTTTCTCGGAAAACCAACATGCAAAACAGGAATGTTGTAATGTATTCATTCATTCATTCCAAAAAAAAAAAAAAAAACACACACATCTGTCATCTGGTTTATGTTTGTGAAGTCTGAACATTGCTAGGACAACGTGTGCAGTGTGTCCTTTTATCTATTTTTCCTATATGCGATGTTGCATAAGCGTGTATGTTTCTTAAGTCTGTCACTGCAATTTTGCATGTTTTGCCCCTGCAATCTTTGTTTCCTTTCAAATGCAAGTGTGAAGTTTTTTTTAAAGCAAAAAAAAAAAAAAAGGCAAATGCTCTGCATTCCATAATCTGATGTGCATCAGGTGATGAAATTTTCAGAGAAACAGACTTTTTCATTATCATAAGACAGGCTGAAGAGACTGCATTATTTAAAAGCATCATATTTTACTAAAGCTCTCAGAGCTCCATCTAGTTCCATCTAGGAACCGACCAGCAACCAACCGTGGAGGCCAATAATGATCAGTGTATTCTTTCCCGTTTACACAACCATGGTAGGACCTCCGGTCAACATTTACACTCTAAGGGCAATTTCGAAATGCCAATTAGCATAATCTGTATGTCTTTAAGCAGTAGGAGAAAACCAAAGAACCCAGAGGAAACCCACAAAGCATGAGGAGAACAAGCGAACTCCATGCAAACAGACCCGACGCGGGAGTCAGACCCAGGACCTGGAGGTGGAAGGTGACAGTGCTAACTACTAGACTACCGTGCCATCCTCAAAGCCTATGAATACACAGTCATGGTGGACCTGATGTGGGTTGTTTTTTAGTCATTGGACTCGGCCCCTAAGTTTACCAAGAGCATACCAAGACATTTTGGACAATTTCATGGCCCCTTCCTGTTCCAATATGAATATGCACTGTCTATGCACAAAGCACGGTCCATAAAGACATGGATGAGCAAATTTGTGTAAGAACTTGTGAAGAGTGGCCTAAATTAGAGCGGAGAGCCAGGCCCCAGCTGAAATACCCCCAGTTAAAGCTTTTTTCCACACTTCAAACCCCCTTTGCTAATATATATATATATATATATATATATATATATATCCTGCAGTCTGTCTGTTCAACAGTTGTCATGTTGCCTCAGACACTGTTTTATTCTGATGTTTAAAAAAAAAACTAAATTATTTCATCCACACCAGATTCATTTTGTGTATCTTTATTTCAAAAGCTCCTAGCTTTTATTAATTGCCATTGAAACATTTTATTACCAGGGATTTTTATGCACCAATACACCATCTCTACACCATAATTTCAGCTTGACAATATTGTACATTAATGCTCGGTGGACTAAATATTTAGTCGTCATTCTATTCTGAAACTATCAGGGGGTCTAGAAGACCTCTACATCTATTGCATTGCGTATCTATTTTTCTTTTTTTAAAGTTGCATCATAAATTTTTTTACATGAAGGCATTTGTAAATTTTGTATTTAATCATGTACTATACCACAACAGCTACACATCATAACTTGTGCAAAGCATGTACATGACGAGTGAATTTATTAGTTTTGTATCAGTTTTTAGATTACAATTTCATATTACATGACAGACAAGTTTTAAGATTGGGGGAAGACACAAAACTAGTGTGTTTTTTGCCTAAAAACAGAATGAAGCGAGTGTGACAGTTATCTGTAGAACTCATTTGTCCAGCACACTCAGTAAAACCTAACAGCTGTTTTACTCACTGCGCAAACTTTTTTCGGTTTTCACACTAAATACTGACTATGTTTATTTTATTACTCTTTAGCGCTCGTTATAGAAGTTACAATGTAGCTTTATTTATGTCACATCTAAGCTGTAGCATATTATTTTGATTATTATTTGAGTGATAAATGCTATGTAAATGTCTTTTTGATCATAGTTACCTGCAGTCCTAGTACTTTTCCATGTCACAACTGGATTTATCAAAAATAAAAAAAACATTTTATCAAAAAACAATGTAGGGTATTGCATAACTTAGGGTTATGTTTCCATGGTAATCAGTATATCAAAGTTTAGCAACAAAGTCATAAAATATCATAAATGAACCTAAGATATTAAGTGAATCACTAACGAAACTGAACCTGTCTGACCCCCTACATAGTTGTCTGAAGGTTTAAATAAATAACAGCACCATGTCAAGTCTATCAGATGTCATACAGCAGATAAACTTTGATAACTTTTCAAATAATCCATGTAAACATATTGGGACTTACCTCTCCTAACACAGTGCAGGCTGTATACAAAAAAAAAGGCAATTCAGGCTCACATCTTCATACCAAGCTGTGTATGTTAGATACAATTACTGGGCTGCGTATGCAGTACGTGGTTACACACAAATCCTAAATTGTCTGCTTTAAGACTCGCTAAAATCGAATAATTTAGATAAGTAAAAACTTTATATTGATGTCTTGTTATCTTTGAAAGATTTTGGCTGGTTTCCATTTTTTTTTGAGAGGCAAACAAAACCCTGAAGCCATCTGAAATAGCACATTATATTGTGCAATGATTTTAAAAAAACAATGTTTTGACCAGCTATTAAGTCATGTTTTATATTGCTCAAAGTAGCAACTTGTACAAATCTTGGCATCCTTAACTTCCAGCTGCGTGACTAACCCACTTGCGCTGCGAGACTGGATGAAGTTCTCACAGTACTACTTGGCTGCAGGTCATTGATCCAACCCGTTCCTTTTTCCCCTGAGCATGCTGCATAAAGCATTTCAAACAAAACGTCTTTAAAATGATGAAAAACCTATATTCTACATCCTCGCGCACACACACATGCACAGCCTGCTACTGGAAACACAGTACATGTAGATAGCCGACGGGAAGTCGTGAAAATTCCAGTGGAGAATGTGTTTCATTTGTCATTTTATTTCTTGACACTAGGGACTCCCTGGTCCAGTTCAAAGAAATTTAGCTTGATTGCTGGGGAAAAAAAATAGATGTATATGTTTTTTGGGGCTGTACTGAAAGTAATGCAAAAGTGGGGATAACTTAAGAACTAAAATGTAACGTCATAGCCTCCCCGTTGTCATTGCAACGTTAACGGAGACGCGAGACTTCGGCGTCAACTGTCAGCACCTCTCTCAACGTAATCGTCATTTTTTATGTTGAAAGTTGGAGCTGTTTAGGTAAACAAGCAACACTTTGCAGGCAAACAGTACCATCACTTCTGCACTAGCTTGGAACGCATTTTTTTTTTTATCTTTCTGACACTTGAATGCGTGCTGCTTGAAAGTTAGAGTGCCTTTGGTTTAGGCATCTTATTGCAATCAAACAGTCACATATGTTTCCACTAGGCTAAGTTATAAGCAAGTTTAATAAAAGTGATTTGCTCATCAGCAGTTGTTCCGGACTTTTAACCTTAAATATAAATCAGATCCAGAAATTTCAGTATTAAGTTTGAGAACCCCTGGACTAGGACGAAAGCGATTTTCAAAAGGAGGATTCAAGAGCTGGATTCGACAGTAGTGCAAAGGCATCAGTTTTTCAAGTAGTCAAGTCAAGTAGGGTTTTATTGTGACAACCAGATATAGTTTATTACACAGTGAAATGAAAACAACGTTCCTCCAGGACCAAGGTGCTACATACAACATAGATGAACAGAAACTAACTAGCTAACTAATTAGCTGTCTAGCCGAGACAAGACAGATTGACATAACTAACTAACTAGCTAATTTTGAGACCTAATTTCCTGGCTCCTAATTAATGGTCTAGCAGCATTTTGGTGTGCTACTGCCACGCCGCCATCTTGGATACAGTTGAGATAGAGATTATGGAGCAGCTTTCCATAGAAGGTGAGTTACTCAACCAACCTGCGCAATTGGAACCACCTACGTCAGTTAATAAAGACGTTACGCGCACTTTTGTATACTGTATGTATGGGTGATCTGTGGGGTGGGATGAGTATTGTTGGTTAGTCGACAGGCGGAATGAAAAGCTTGATGAGGTCTTCGTGTGTGTGTCTTTGTTTCAGTGCAAAGCCATTACAGCTAACCTTAGGCAGCGGCAGGTTAACCGAGCGTTGGCACAAAAAAAGAGCGCATAGAGCTCGGGTCAAACGAGTAAGCTCGGCCTCCACCTCCTCCCCGGGGACGTCCCGATTCTCCTTCCTGCCACGGCTACGTTTATTTTTGTTGTTCTTTTTCCTTTCCTGCTCCTTTTAGTTCTTATTTTTACCTCTGTCACTTTCTTGGCTGTCAATCGGTGCCATGTCACCGTCCACCCCCACCCTGCCCCCGGGACTTCCTCTTCCTGTGTGTGCGTGTGTGCGTGTGTGCGCGCGTGCTTGTTTGTGCATGTGTGTTTCTCTTCATTTTTAAGTGCAGTGGTTGTTGTTGTTGTTGTTGCTAATCCCTTTCTTCCAGTTCCATTTATTTTGGCAAATACTAACTAAGTGTTTACGCTGAGCTGGCTGTCCATCAGAGATGCTGTATGTGTGTGTGTGTGTGTTCATGTGTGTGTGTGTGTGTGTGTGTGTGTGTGTTTGTGCGTGTGCATCAGAGAACGACACAAAGAGACACATTTTCCGAATAAGAAATCAACATCTCCAATCTCACCAAACATGAACATCTCTCTCTAGGCTTCACACACACACACACACACACACACACTCACAGCAGCAGCAGCAGTGCAAGACATCTTTAAGCGGCTTCAGATTCTGACTTGAATTATTTATTCCGTCTATGTTTCATGCTGAAGTGAGTGAACTCTAAGGAAAGTGTAAACAGAACAGCTCTGTGTCGGACTACCTCCCTACCTTTCTACCCCTCACACACACACACACACACACACACACACACACACACACACACACACACACACACACACATACATCTCTATCGACACATCTCTCACCACAGCTCTTTAGCTTCCTATTCCCTGTTCTTAACATTGTAGTGGTAAGGTGGTGGGGTGTGTGTGGTCTTCATTCATCATCACCCTCTCAGCTTGTGTGTCAGTGTGTAAGGATACACTCTTCCACGGGCTGATAAGCGGGACACCAAAGCTTAATGTTAATGAGTAATGAGCACGGTGTGGTCCACGTCTATTACCGAGTGTTCGGTGTGTGTGTGTGTGTGTGTGTGTGTGTGTGTGTGTTTAGATAGTGCAGTTATTTGAATGTATTGTTCGTGAGTTCTGTCATGAATGCATGTAAACTCATTTATCAGGCTGTATGTGTGTTTTAGAGGAGTGAGTGGGCATTCTCTCACAGGAGCGGTGGTCAAACAGGATCAGGTTTGTTTACCTGCCTGTTTGTGTGTGTATTTGCATGTGTGTGTGTGTCTTACGGCACCATAAAACCCCTGGTTACTGTTTGTTCAGCGGCTGACATGATACTGCCCTGTCCCTAAAGTCAGCTGGAGTCTGGGAAAGCGCGTGAACACACACACTCGCCGCGTCACATCAGACGCCGTCACTCACCCACCTGTCACATCACATCAAAGCGACCTTTTCTACAACTTTTAGGATCATCGGGTCCAAAAAACAACAAACATACAAAAAAAATATGTACCGTGCTCAGGTTGCTGGCGCAGTGCTGAAAGTGTGCGTTGCTTACAAAAAAGCATCGTGCTAATTTATTTGCCAAATATGTTCCATTTCCCATTGACATTACTGCCAAAACCAATTTTTCCTCAGGCTGAAAAGAAGGATTTGTTGCAGGACTAAGATGTGTATCAGCCATCACTAGGTAGGTTCAAGATTCTTCTCAGCGCTGTAAGTAATGTGCTGCTAAAATGGATCACCGAATCTTGCAAGAGTGTGACGGACGAGGGCTCTCGGAGACTCGCTGTTTAAAGCTGAATTCATCACCCAAGATGTGTTTCTGTGTAATATGAGGATACGATTTCAAATTACACATCTTAACCAGAGTATTTGGGAAAAGATTTGATTTCCAGACTTAGATGAAAGAAAATTAGGATACACTTGTTCATTATTTAATGAATTAATTTATTATTTAACTATTCACACACAAAACGGTCCACTGGGGGAGATAACGGGATTCATTCTTTCATTTTCTAAACCGCTTATCCTGTACAGGATCGTGGAGGCCTAGAGACTGTCCCAGGAGACTTTGGACACAAGGCGGGGTACACCCTGGACAAGGTGCCAATCCGACTGGAATGCCAATTAACCTAATCTGCAAGTCTTTGGACTGTGGGAGGAAATCAGAATACATGAAGGAAACCAGCCGAGGCACGAATCAAACCCTTGACCCGCTGATATTAGGAACTAAACAGCAATAATACAGGAGAAGTACAGTACCTACTCTAGAAGACGTAAGAAAGATGACGTTACTGGAGCTTTATGTGGACATCTGATGGAAAGGAATTCATCTGTCTGTCTCAGATCCGTCAGAAAACCATTGTAGAGAACTGCTCAGCCTGGAGCAACATCCAAACAGTTCTGACCTGTTCAGGCATGGATGCCACTACACCTCTAAAAGTTGTGCTTTGGTATCTGGCACCAAGACGTTAGCAACAGATCCTTTAACCGTTGCAAGGTGGAGCCTCCATGGACCAGACTTGTTGTTCAAGCACATCCAACAGACGCTCAATCAGATTGAGATCTGGGGAATTTGGAGACCAAGTCAACACCTTGGAGGCTTTTTCGAGCTCCTGAAATCATTCCTGAACAATGTTTGCAGTGCGTCAGGGAGCATTATCCTGCTAAATGGAACAGGTTCCCCAGGCAGAATATTGCTGAGGGCATCACACAGCCTTTACCAGCTTGCCTTCGTCCCATAGTGCATCCTGGAGCCAAGAGACCAGGCCACCTTCTTCCATTGCTTTGATGGTGCAGATTTGATTCTCAAGTGCCCATTGTAGGTGTTTTTAGCACGGTCACTCTAACTAGTCTTCAGCTATGCAGCCGTGGATGTGTTTTTCATATCCAACATTACATTTTTGATATTTTTAGTTGGTGCTACAGTAGGTCTTCTGTGGGATCAGACCATCCGTGACCCTGTCGCTGGTTCACTCTTGTTCTTACCTGACCACAGTATAAATGGTATTTGTTTTATGTAAATTAATTTCCAACAAAGTGAATACAAATCAGAAAAGTTATTAAAATTGTCCGTTATTTGTGTTTCAGAATAGATTGAACACGATTCAATCTATAATTGAATATATAATGAAAATCAATAATTATTTTTTTTTTCAAAATAATTTATTAAATCATTTAACAATCATTTTACTTGTTTTCCCGTTTACTATTTATTTTTGAAGGAAAAAAAGCTTAACATTTTTTTGTCATATTTTGTACACAGTCGGTTGAAATATAATTATTTCAACGTAGTTAAAATAATTACGATTTTGTGCAAATCCATCAAAGAGGTTGATTTACTTTTAATTTCATCACAGAGCAGATCTCATCGTCGCTGCTGTTGACAAAACAGTCCTTAACCAAGCCTTTTTGTCAGTAAGTCTGTTGAACCCAAACAACTGATCAGACAAAGGATTAATGTTAATCTGAGCACATCTTTCATGTCGAACTGAACAATGGCGGCGTTGTTCGCAGAAATGATGATGCAGGCATTTGTGTCACGCTGACTGTTCCCAGTGAAAAATGAACCCGAACCTCAAAGCTAACCTGGCTCCGTCTTGTTTAATGTAAAGTTGGCAGAACACAACAAAAAATGTCCGGAGCAGGATTTATGAGCACTGCGGTTAAGTGAGCACAAAGTTTAAGTGAAACATCTTCGGGGGTAAACGAAAAACGGCGACAGATTTACAGAATTCGAGACGAACATGTGTTGAACATATTAAAAACGGTGAGACGATCGTCCCGGCGGGACATTTCCTCATGTAAGATCGCTCATAACCCTTTGTGACCTCCTCGGGTTTACGCGCCGCATCTTAGAGTCACACTCTGATCATCCCCCGACAAACAAACACTCCGTGGGCGAGTGTTTTAGCAGATGGGTGGATATCAGGAACCCGAGATCCCCCCCCGCCCCCGGCCGCCTCCCCGTGCTATGGTTCTCACCAGCATATCAGCGGGGAAGATAAATAAAGGTACTCCAGCTGGGGACGCCGCGGACACATAGGGGCACGAATAAGAGGCAAGCCGAAACAGTAACACGAACCCTTCCTGATGGAGCAGACCGACACGTCTAGGCAGAACCGTGCACTTATGATCATTTGCGCTGATTTGATCTCTTTGCTAGATTTTTATCAGCGTAACCTAAATGGAAGAATAACTAGGTGCTTTCGGAGATGATGTAATAAATCATCAACTATTATGTGTCCTGTCATAACCTGTGTTTCTGTCAAATAAAGCAACTAAATTAAGAGTGGTGAGATAACTGACATGGAGGTGAGTTGTGATGATTAATACTCAGCAAAAAAACAGACACATGCTCTCACACACACACACACACACACAACGCTTGAATGACCAAGCTCAAAAATGTCCGCTGGGTGGCTTTCTGTCCTTTGGATGTTCGGTACCAGCATGGTGCTAGTAGTGGACACACATTTACACACACACACACACACACACACACACACATAAACGCTGGCTAGCATTAGCATGCTGTCCGCATAGGTCAGTGCCAGCAGGCCTTTTGTGCGTCAGTGCAGTGATGTCAGTGACTGTTTGATGTGTGTGTGTGTGTGTGTTTTTTTTTTTTACACCACAAATGAAGGCAAAAGTCAGATCTCAGCTCTGACTCAAACTCCCACTTTAAGACATTGTTTCAGAAAGCTGCATCAAGAAGAAAAAAATAAAAAGTGCACAGCTCTAGATATAAAAGATTAAGACTTTCATCTAGTGCTAATCTTGTGTCTGGAGTTATCGGACAGTGAGTCACTGCAGGCGGAAATAAATGTGAAAACCGTTGCGATGAAAGGTTCAGGCACCGCGGTACCCGCATGCACATCAATCAGAGATTGTGGAACTGTGGAAATATGAGGAAACTGTGTCTATGTGCCTGATAAAGTGAGACAGAGAGAGTGAGCAGAGACAAAGAGAGACAGAGAACCAGAGAGAGAGAGAGACAGTGCATAGGTTTGTCTGGTGTCTGTCTCCGATTTCTTCATTCAAGGACCCCTGTGCAGCAAGTGCAATATCAAAGCCAGATGGAATATGAATAAATCTAATATTGCGGAGGCTTGAAGGCAAAGGGCAGAGAGAATTAGATTTATGGTCGAGGTTAAGCAGAGGTTAGCAGAGCCTTTGATTTCACCTAATCTCTCCATCAGATCAAACACTAAACTCGGAGCGGCGTTCCGTTTAGCTTTGCGCTACCGCCGCGGCACACAAGGGGACATTCTTCCCTGCCGCTCCGTACTGAGAATGTCTTCTTAAGTTTTTTTTAACCTTTGTTTTGAAAAGCTTAAGAGTTGCTGTTCTCTTTAACAGGGTTGAGCAACAGACTTTTAGGACTTTATAAATAATAATAAAAACTTTATTTTTTTTATTTTTATTAAACCCTCAACCCCTTAAAGGAAAAGTGATGTGAGGTGTTGTGTAATCTATCTCGTATAGATATATCTTGTATAGAGGAACCAGCTGTTATGACCTCTGGATATGGGCGCTCCTTTCATTAAATAACATTTTACAGATATTCATGTTGCTTTTCTCGCTTGTCCACAAACAAACTGTTAAAAAAAAAAGTTTGCATATTTTCTTTTTTTACTTTCCATCTGGTCTGGTGAGCCTGCATGACCTCTTAACCCTTTGCGCCCCAAGCCATTTCCATGGTAATTGTTCTACTTTTCTTCTCATCTCTCAGTAATTATAAAATACCTCTATGTCTATACCTCTTTTTTTCCCCAGAACAGTCTAAGCTAGTCATACCTTTATATTCCATCATTTGATATCATCATTGTAAATACTTGCATTACGTTTGTATTTACGTTTACTGTATATATACAAAAATCTAAATTGCGTCTTATGAAATAGAGTTTATTTTTATATGTAAAAAAAAGAATTTTCAGAATTGTATAAGAGCTCTAGCAATAGCCGAACCATGAATGTGAGATAATCTGTAGCGTAGGAATATGAAGAAATGTATGCAAAGTGTCTTATGGGAATCATTTATATTTGTATAATTATCAATATTGTAAATACTTAAGAAATATATTAAAAGAATTAAAAAAAATAATAAATAATAATAAAAAATAATAAACATTTTTTTTTACATATAATGATATAATATAATTATATAATTGTTATTGAAAACATAAAATTATTGCAATATTATATTGTTTTAAATATTTAAAATAATATATTATAAAGAAAGTATTATAATATAATATATTACATTTAAAATAACATACTTTTTTTTTTTATGTTGTTGATTTAAAATAGAATTTTTATTTTTGACTAATCAGGCAGCAAAAGTGAAAGTGATAACGAATGAATAAACGTATCCGCTGCAGTTGTACAGTACTTTGATCTTTTTTCACCATTACTACGTACGGTGTACACGGTGTCTACCATCAGTACAACTTTTGGCTTCTTCTCTTTGTTGTCATGTGTTTTATACTCTCACGTCTTTGACTTTGTGAGTTATTCAAACGTGAACGATGGCTGTGCACACGAACGCAGAACTATCTGCAGATTGTAACCGATTATTTAAATTCTCTTTTTTTTTTTTTTCTCGTCGACGCTTTGTCGCACTGACAAGCAATTAGTCTTGGTGGAAAGGTCAGATCGTGCTGTTTCACATGTTATGTGTAACATCTCGCTGTAGAGAAATTCAACCCAGAAAACAGGGTACAATTAAAACTGACGCACTTTCCGTCTATCAGACCCCCGGAGTAGAGTATCTGCTCCAGCCAACACCAGATAGATATTAAAGAGCAATTACTTTAAAATTCTGCAGAACAATCAATTGGTCATAATTGTGAACATAGAGTAGGTTAGTCTGAACTGATAGACAGTTTGATCATCCATCCAACTTTATAATTAATTAAAACAATAAAAATAATATCAGTATAGAGGAGGTCAAGCGTTGGTGACTAAACTGGCACAAGTAGGTTTAAGGCTTGAAATGTCCTTTATATTGTGTCAGTGAGATGAAGTTATACTGTATATTCATAGTTTGCTGCATTAGAAACTTCCTCTGTGAAAGGGAAAGGGCCATAACTGTTAAAAAAATTTATATGAACAATAACTAATATTATAAATCTATGATTTAAGAGAAGTAGAAGTTGTTCTTCACCTTTCCATGATCTTCTTGAGTTTAGCTATGTAGATAATCAATAGAATCAGAAGAATTATCATAAAAATCAGGAAAGACAATGGAATTAGTCCAAACTTTTGACTGGTAGTGTAAATTAGAAAGTGTGTTCAAACTCAACCGGTGATGAAATTTCTGCTGAATGAAGCAGTATAAACAAATTACACTAACAGAAGAGTTCAAACACAGTCCTGACCTCGATCCAAGCCATTTCCACATTTGTGCCATTTAAGGAGTTCCTGGGAGGCCACCAAGAACCAACCAATCATCACACATTTTGAGAATACCTCCAAGGTTGCTCTTTGGTTAAGGTGCTCTAGCCTAGTCATGTAGTCTGGAGGAACGGTTATACCAGGGTCCACACACCCCTACTGATTGTAGTGTTTAGAAACCGAGGCAGAGCTAGTGCTTGCAGTTTGTCTTCGCCATCCTTTCCTAAATGACATTGTTTTTTCTTTGTACAGTAAATGATTACAGGTTGAGTTTTCCAGAGAAGGAAACAAATCAAGGTTATGTGCACTATAAAGAGCAATCATCTTCCTCTCTTTGATTACGAACGTACACTCTTTAGTATGATTCAGCGTGTGACCATTAAAAGCAGCCGCACGGGGGGAAAATGTAGCAACACATTTAAAGCTAATCAGCTTGATGCATCACTTTTGTGGATGAACAAGGCAGCGTGAATGTTCGACTGCTTAAAGCAGAGGGAGGCTGTGAGGAAACGGTCATTAAGGAATGATGGATACAAGCATTTTTCTGCTCGGTATGGAAATAGTGTTTTTCAGTCCATCACAAGCTTCTCTCTCTCTCTCTCTCTCTCACATAATGTGCTGCGACTTTGTTGGAGCCTCTCACTGCTATTTTGGGCAAAAGGATGGGAAAATCAAGGCCAATGAAGCTTTATTGGTGCAACACTAGGAGTACAATTTTGCAACCGCACTACAGTCGTAGTTAATAGAGGGTAACCACTGCAATAGATGCAAATGAAAATAGATGGAAATAGAGCATGAAGAAGAAGAAAAAAAACTAATGTACAAAGCAATAAAAATATTTTTATGTCTTCTAAAAGTGATTTTGTAACTATACTGTTAATGCACACAAGTCGCATCATCTCAGATACCCATACACCCACACCCACACACACACCCACACACACACACACACACACCCACACACACCCACACACCCACCCACACACCCACCCACACACACACACCCACACACACACACCCACACACCCACACACACACACACACACACACACACACACAC
>JAQQZT010000036.1:5888957-5899858 GCA_030068275.1 Clarias platycephalus | reverse complement strand
GTGTGTGTGTGTGTGTGTGTGTGTGTGTGTGTGTGTGTGTGTGTGTGTGTGTGTGTGTGTGTGTGTGTGTGTGGTGCCACGTTGCTGAGCGAAGTAGCTTAACGTTGCAGCTTGACAGCCACATTGTAACAATACAAGCCACCAGTGTCTGTTTACCTTCTCCGCGTTTCATCAATGAGAGACAATCAATAGAAAAGGAGAGAGAGAGAGAGAGAGAGAGAGAGAGAGAGAGAGAGAGAGAGCATTACCAGGACATGGTTTTATGTACAATTTGGGTCTCTATTCCGTCCAATTTAGCTCTTCGTGTCCCTCTCTCCTGCAGTTCCTCTGTCTTTTTGTTTCTCTCAGCGTGCATTATTTGTAGGATATTTCTCCCTCTACGTTCCCTGCAGCTCGTTCTCTCGCTCTCTCGTTCTCCTCTTGGTGCGACTCTGTCCATCCTAATCACTCGTTTTCTGTTGACAGGACGGACCAGGAACCCGGTTGCAGCTTGATAACGATACGTAGCTACAGTAATGTTTAAAACATGTAACGTACCACTATAAAGACAAAAACAGCACAGTAAGTTAAAAAAGTGAAATGTTTTATTTTTTTACCCGTAATACCTTCATATCTTGACATGATTTAGCAATGCTGTCAGAATAAGGTCAGAGCCATTTAACTCCCTGCGTGGGTGTGTTTGATTACTTCCATGCGGTAGTGATGAACCTCATAAACCGCTTCCTGTGGTGAGGCAAAAGAAGGCTGCAAAGCCATGATTTACGTGTCATACTGAGCTTTTGAGCGCACAAAGTAGCATGACTGTCACACGCTCAGATTCCTAATCATTAATCACAAGACTTCCTTCCAAATCCAGATCATACGCCAGTTTAACCGCTAGCACAACACGCAAACACACAAACTACTGCTGGGCAATTAGATGCACGACCAATGAATTATCATTAGCAATGCAATAAGGAATTAAAAACACCATGTGTGTTCTGTTAGGTGAAAAAAGATATTCAATTACCACATTAAAGTGGCTAATATAACAAAAAATATATAATAATAATTTGAAAAGTGATTGTTGCAAAGCATTGACACTGTGTCCATAGTAGCCATGAATGCCCAGTCAATGTTGAATGTTGAAAAGGTGGTATTAGTCTTGTGTTGTTGTTGAGAATTTATACTGTACCAACCATTTATACCAACCAGCCATACCGCTAACACTACTGACCACCCAAGGCTCACCCATGGCCACGGGAACCAAAGGCCAACCCATCTAGTCCAATCCCAAAGAAAAGCCAATCGCCAGAGTCAATGTTCACCATGGTACGTAGAAAGGCGCCGGAACACCCAGTGCATCTCAGCCCACCGCTCAAGAGGGTCCAGCAGGTGCAAAGAGCTCAATACCTCCAACTCAGCCTCCAATGAGACCAACACAGCCTCCAAACTCCCCAGTCTAAACCTGATCAAGTACCTATGGGATGCACCAGACAAACAAGTCCAATCCATGGAGGCTCATTCCACAACCCACAGGCTGCAAAGGATCCACTGCCAATGTCCTGGTGCCAAACACTATAACAGACCCACAGGAGGTCTTCTGGAGCCACGCCCTGAGGGGGCAGCAAACAGACGACCCAAAACCTAGGAGGTTTTAATGTCATGGCTGATCAGTGTATATCAGGTAAATCCACCATTGATGTAAACTTGTGCCTGTAGCTAGAAAGCCAAACTTTCAACACTTTCCAACCAATCAGATTCAAGCAGGATGTATGTACCCTCTCATACATGCGCACCTAATCACCCAATCATCTACAAGCAATTTGGAAGCATCAATCGCTGGACTACAAGGGAAACCAGAGTTGCACCAACAATGAGGAGACCAAGCACATTCAACTCAGACAGAACAGAGGCAAGATTCTAACTCCCAGTCCTACAGGAGCGAGGCAACTGTGCAAACCCACTAAGCCATCCCGCTGCCTCACGCTACCATCTACTGCATATCTACGTCTATAGATTACAACCCGGGTCAGAAGGCTTTCAGCAGCTCTGTGTGATACATTTCTGAAGCTGTGCGAGTTGAAGTGCTCATAATTGGAGCATTTCTTTTTCTTTACCTTTCATCGCTGCCATAGCAACAAGTGGCAATGCTAATGTCCATAACCGTTCAAGTGCCACTGGGGAAAAAAAAGAAATCCTTCATTCCTGACACTACAAAGGTATTCGAATGAACAATGGGTTAATCTTCCTTCAGGTTGAGGACAGCTAGAGGAGATTATGTATGAACGCATGTACGTACATTACAGTCTGCTATCACACGGTTTTCTAATAGCAGGAATACACACATATCCATTTTGTACATTCTTTTACTAGGATCACATGGCTCCTCAGATTAGTTGTTCACCCCAATATATTGTGGCACTGTTGTGAGGTGGAAATGTTTCTGGTAGCGATGTGTTTAAGGCACTAACTACTACTATCACATCCGAAGCACCAACCGTCATCATAAAATTTATAAGACTGCTGAAAATAACACAAGGTATGGGATGGTAAGGTAAAGGCGGGGAGGTGTTTAAGCTAGACTTGCATTTATTTGCCTCACTACAACGCAAGATTAGTTAATCAAATTAAACTACTTGTGTTCCAATATATTTGAGACATATTTACTACGACCGCACTGCATGCATCACTCTATTTATCCGTGTTCCCTTCGTAGTTTAAAACAATTACGACACTGCACTTAGCAAGGTCATCACTTTTAACTTTAAAAGCACGTCAGGTGGACTAAAAAAAAAAAAGGGAGTAGGGAAGCCAATTTTACCAAAAACACCTTTAACAAGAAATCAATGGGAGGTAGTTATCCAGTTAGTCAACTCAATATAAAGAGAGTGTGGCTTCTTCGGGGTATATTTCCCCTGACAGTGCACAAACAGAACAGGACATTTGGCCATGTTGTGTCTGAAATATCACTTACTTTCATAGAACAAGGAACTTCTGGGGCACAAGTTGGGGTACACTCCAGACAGGGTGCCAATTCATCGCAGGGCACACACACACACATATATATATACTGTATACAATTGAGAATTTGGGAACATCTGCATGTCTTAGGACTCTGGGAGGAAACCAACCAAGCACAGGGATAACATGCAAACTCCACGCACACAGATCCGAGGCGGGAATCGAACCCCGACCCTGGAGGTGTGAGGCCACAGTGCTAATCAATATGTCAGGGTGCCACCAAGAACTGTTGCATAAAAGCTAGGTATACTGTATAGCACATGCAGTTGTACTTTTATCCTGAACATAAGGTGATATTCAGTTTAATCAAGCTCTTACTCTTGCAGAATGGATTAATACAAATAATATAAGCAAACGAAGGACCAACTGATTATGGCTGCCACTTGTGAATGTGGTACAATGTTAACTTGAACTAAAAATTGATGAACATATGACATGAGTTTCAATTTGTTGAGGTACGACAGGAATAAAACAGGAATCTGGTAATTCAGGATGGTGACGTTTCACATCAGGTCACCCTAACACTCCACACTAATAATAAATAAATAAATAAATACATACATACATAATAATAATAATAACAATAACAATAACAATAATAACAATAATAATAATAATAATAATAATAATAATGAAACTGTACATACTTTCATAAGTGGTAAGTGGGGAAAATGAAGGAAATTATGATGAAATGTATCCAATTTTGAAGTTGTGTAATTTCCTTTCTGTTCTAATAATAGCCTGATGTCGCAAGAAATAGGGAGAAAAAGATGTTTTTGCAAGGTGTGTCCTTTCTTTAGAATTGAAACCAGTCCATGACTACACAAGGACACAATACTGTGTCCTTGTACTTTTCATAAAAGGATAGGAAGGAGCATACTGAAAAAGAAAAAAGAAAAATCACATCAACATTCAGATGTTTCTTTATTTTGATGTTTGTCCTTCAGTAGTACAGATAACCCATCTTTGTATGCTTGTATGTATGTTCACACCACTGTATTACTACAGTATATCTGCTCTCCATTCACCTGTCTCCCATGCTCTGCAGGACCAACCGTGACCAATCAGAACCATCCTCACCTCTTGAGGTGCTAACGTGAGAGCGGGGTACCCGTGACCAACCTTCGACCTTTCCCAGGATGATCTGCTGTTTCTTGACTCTATAATCCATTACTCTTGGCTATAAATACATCAATTGTGCATGCAAGTAAAAGAGATATCACATATAATCGTAAAAGAAAGGTGCTTTCATGTGCTCCCCAGTTACGACTTGTGTGTGTTTTGGATTTTATGCCTCTACTGGGTTTTACATGGCTGTGATGTGCCTTTGAGTTCTCACTAAATAGGAACTGTTGTTAGATAAAGGTCACGAATAAGAGCTGAAATATTAATTAGTTTAGTTAACTAAAGTTCAATAGAAAGAACATTACATAAGGAGTACAATTTTAACTTGAAAAATAGTTTCAATAATAATATTAATATTATAATAATAATAATAATAATAATGTTTCAAACTACTGAAGCCAAGAGCAATCATACTTAATTAATTCTATAACCACATATGTTTATTACTACAGTGTCTTGAGTCCATTCTCTATAAAATTGTGCATTTAATGTGTACTTGCACTGGTGGAAAATGTTCCAATACCAACATATGACATGAGCCTAGCATAAGTTGTTGCACTAATGAACAGACAAGGCGAAATGGCGGCGATCTGCATGGATTTAGCGATTAATGACTGCATTCAATGTAAAGAAGACTGGAAATTGTGTTTCCAAATACAAGTAATCTTATAGAATATTAACTAGTGTTTAAACAGTGAGTAGACGTGTGTATGTGTGCGTGTGTGCAAGAATATTAGTATAAAAGCCAACTCTTTACAGACTTTAAACACTTTACACAAAGTCACACATATCATGCAAACATTTACTCACATTGCACAAACATTTACTCGCATTACAAGTGTTGCGATGAAGTCATTGAAATAAGTGGTCTCATATAAATTACAGTGGGATCTCGGCATACGAATTTAAACGTTCGAAATTTCACACTGAAACGCATTTTTCCAAGAGGAAATACTTTAAATGCAGATAGTTCATTCCCGCCACGCAAAACTTTTACCAATATTACTAATTTCCAACATGATCATATAAAGATTTTAACATTTAGAAAAGACATGTAAATGAAGTAAGATGTGAAATAAATTAAATCGAACTTAACCTTAATTTATGATTCTTCTTGGCACCGGCTGTTTTCAAAACTAAATTGAAAGCGGCTCCCTTTTCTTCTTGCTACCGTCCTTGCTTACATTCTTGGGACCCATGGTGCTGTGTCAACATTAAATCTTGCATTAAAAATAAATGGCTTCCGGATGGACACGTTACTTAGCCGACGTTCAGTTTCGGTTCATTCGCGTGGATGCTGAAACTGCTTTGTAGGCTGAGGACAAAATGTACTCAATACTTGAGTAAAAGTATCAGAAAATGACTTAAAGTCGAAGTAGAAGTTAAAGTAACAGTTTAGAATATTACATGAGTAAAAGTCTTGAATTCCTAAGTAAGCAGCTTTTTCATTTATTTATAACCTTTTTTTTTTTAAATAATGGACTTTAACATGGTTTCCTTAGAGTAAAGCATAATATATCAGGGATGCTAGAGCTAGCACGTGTTAGCCTGGCCATCAAGGTAGCCAGATATTTAAAAAGAATTATAGAAATAACTAAATAACATCGACATTGTGCTCAATAAATCAATATTAATTTAACGTACCTCATTGTGCTTTTTCAGGTTGGAGTTTTTCAATGCCAATATTTCAGTAGGCATAAGAGGCGCCTCATCCAGTAGGAGGAATCTGTCAATCCAATCACGAAATCATCGAATCCAATGCACGGAGTTCTGCGAGTTCACCAGCGTAGTCCGGGTCGTCATCATCTGTTACAGGAGTTGTAACATAAACAGCAGGGCCTGAAGCAGGTGTATGATAAAAAAAAAAGGCTGTTTTTATAAAAGGTTGTTTTCCAGATAATTCTTGTTTTATGACATAACTGATATTTATTAAAATTCATATTTTACATAATCACTCTCTATATCACTTTTAATATCAATCTTATTATTATCATAATAATAGCCAGTATTTTAACCATAATTATTTAGGTAATTTTGTGTAAACTTCTGTTGTTAAACTTTTTTCCTTACAGCAAATTGCTTGACATAGTTCATTTCCAACTGTAAAATAACAGTTCTAAACTGTATTTCTAGCATTTTTTTAAATTTATTTTTTAAATACAATAGTAGCCTTCCATGATGGTATCAGTAATTGTTGATTCTACTGGGATGACAACACAGACTTTGACAGGTATGACATCACCAACTCAAACTGGTGCAGTAACAAGTAACAAAGATTCTTCGAGAAAATGTATTAGAGTAAAAGTACACATTTTCTTTAGGAAATGTAGTGGAGTAAAAGTATAAAGTGCCGGAAATATAAATAGCAGAGTACAGATACATTAAATTATAGTTGAGTACAGTAACAAAGTATTTCATACGTACTTCATTACATTACAACACTCAATTTGAATTCAAGGTGCCATGAATTGCCCACCTACACAAAGGTGTTTGGAAATGTGCTCAGTGCATGCAGATATGAAGTGGTCCAAGACAATTAAGTAAATTTTTCTTGACCAGTGATTGCTCATTGGAACTGCTCTTATGTATGGGCCATTATGTTTCATCCTGTCTTTTGAAGATATTGTTTAAATGCCATAACAACCACAACAAACAGAAACCTCTGCATGAGTTTATTCATATTGCTAGCAACAGTTAACATCTGAGTTAAATACAATGCTCCTCGAGTCCTTCGATTGATTCATATGAAGGAGGTCACTCATATGCCTAGTTATTATTTTTCATTTTTCTTAGTGTTGTATAGTATATTGTTCCAAGCACTACGCTTCCAAACAGTACATTGATCATGTATTGATTAATCCAATTACAGACAGGTCCAAAGAATCAATACTTTATTCCAAAGCAGTTAGAAAGTAATGGAAAGGGTGGGGAGATTCAGAGATTATGTGCTTTTAAATTGTTAGTTAAGAACCATTATAGCTGGCAATCCTCTTTTTCCATTCGCAAATTACTTAGCAACTGGAATGGGGGAAAAAAAAACATGAGACAGGATTTAACTTTCTACAGTATGTAAGAAACAAATCCTGGCCAAAGAATGAAGTGGCGCACCATAATTTCTCATAACATCACCACACACCAATTATTTAGAAAACGGCAAATGCCAACTCGTATGAAAGAAAAACCCATTATGGATAAATAGAGTGAAAGATCCTCAAATACATCAAGACAAGACAACAGGACTGACTCACACGTCTTGAACGACTGACAACAAGCGGTGTACAGATACACATAAATCGTATAACACTCCATCCCTAGTCCATCCTCAGCTCTACGTTCTGTGCAGGATGTATTGCTCTGCCCTTATGTGACCTTTTTTCCTCCACTCAGTCTAGCACTTTATAAAGAATGGTCATATGACCAGGATCTACCAGGCATAGACACGATAAGATAAGAGTATGTTTGTTGGCCCAGCAGTTAGCGGATTTTATTCTGTCTAGATTCCAGGTGCCCTTGAAAGAAAGAACAAGGAAACATCTTCAGACTGATTTGTTCTCCAGGATCAGTGGGACTTCAGTTGTAAGTTCAGATCATCCTACAGAACCAGGGACCATCCTTACATAGAACAACTTGTGACTCAGACATACTGTAAGTGGCGCAAAACCGGATGCTGACTCAATTTCTCCATGAATAGCCTATGGATTAAATCAGCGCTGTAATGCTAGATAGTATGAAAAGACAGGGATTAAGAAAAGCAGTGTAGAAACAGAGCTTCGCTAATGCTTCAGTTTTTTTTTTTTTTTAAACAACTAGTGTCTGGGCATGTTTAGCCACCGTACCTGAATTAGTTGGTTTTGTGTTGGGTGGAGTGTATTTCCGGTAGAGTGAGCGAACTTCATTCCAGAAATGATATGATGCTGTGATTCATGATTAACCCATTGCTCATAATGCACGCTATTAATCAGTCTTAATTCATCCTGAAATTGAACAAGAGGTCTGTTTACCTCGCAGCCACAAACACGCACTCCAATTCGTTTAAGTGCGCCAAACAAAAAGGTACAAATAAGTATTCATAGGTTTTAACTACACCACCCGTGAATAGATGTTGGAGCTCGATAGATAGACGATGTATTAGACCCCTGCCGTCAACTTTTTGTCAGCCAGAACAGTCAAGACAACGAGAAAGGAAACGGCACATGAAGCGGAGGACCCTGCTAAGACTCCCCGCAGGCCTTCATCCTGAACTCCTACATCTCTGAAAATAGAGACAGCCTCAGCCTAATGATTCAATCATCGCTTCAAATGGAAGTCACTCAATGAGCGCAATTAGAATGCTATTTATTCTTGTCATGTTTTCAGGCCTTTTTAGCTGAATTACTCATTGCTTTTTTTTTTCTTTTTTTTTTTTTTGGGCAGGGGAAAAAAATAAGTCCGGAATCGCAAGTTTGAAATCCTGCCTAAAAAAAAAAAAAAAAAAAAAATGTAATAAATAAATAAAAATTCTGGGATTTTGTGGACGCCTCCTGATGTATAAACCACAGTGACTAGCAGAGGATGACTACCACAACGACAAAATCACAACTGATGGACAGTAGAAACATTGTTGACGACATCTGGCTACCATGTATTTTTTCGCTGATAATTACGTTTGAGATGTGTTTCAGAGCCAAAAATATAACAACTATTACCTGGTGATTAGCCGATTACCTACCAGTTTACCTGGTGGTGTTCGATAGTGATATAATCAGAGCTTCTGTTGCAAATGAGAGCTGATAGCTAACTAACCGTTCTGGGGTTGAATCCCCAACAGTGTAAAATGGAAAGCTAGTGCACTATGTAGGGAGCACAATCCCTTATTCCAGACACTAGTTGACCCCTGGATCAGTGGTTACAGAGGGCCTTGTGTAAGAAGCTAGTTAGTGATTGAGCTCACGGAACGACTTGAAAACAATTAGGGAGACAAAGTGTTGTTTATAATACATAACGGTGTGAGCTTTCTTGCTTGAAGAGCTTCTATGACAGATTTTGAATGTGGGTTTTAGAACTGGAATCCAGTAAATAATGTCCATTTCATTGTCCCAAAGTGGGCGTGACCATTGAGGACAGGGGTCGTGATCTCCAGGGCAAAAAATCAATATGACAATAATGATAACAACAATAATTGATTACACAAGAATGAGAATCTTCTAGGAAAACCTTCTATTGAATTTAGATGACATGCACCTTCTACTACCACCTTCCACCCGACACCCTTTTCTAACCCCTATTCACAACAAGCAACGTCAAGGGAAGAAATACAAAAATCGTTCCATATCCTTGTCAACATGTATACCGGTTTTATTTCATTTTCATTTATTTTAAAAGGCTTTTTTCTCTGCATGTGCAAACACCATTTTGGGGCACCAGAATTTTGCTTCAAAAACATGCTTAAAGGTCAAGAAATTTTAAACTCCATTTACACCTCCAAGTCTGCAAGCAGAATCTGCAATAGCGGTATAATTACAAAGTGCATATGCACTCCTGGTTTTGCATTCATGTTTTTTTGTTTTTTTTACATGGTTTATCATGAATTTAGAGCAGGTTGCTAGTTTATTTTTTATTTTTTTTCTATTCAATTTCATTCACTTCATGATGGTTGTAAGCATGTAATTAATTTATTTATTTAGTTAGTTAGTTTTGGATATAGTCAGGTAAAAATGTATTAAAAATTACTTTTATTAAAATATGTTTCTGTAATTTGTCTGTAAGGTTGCAACCTCCTTGGGCGAGCTTGCACCTTTCTTCTGACATCTGCTCATATAAATCCCTGATTGTGTTTTGGTTTATGGAGAAATATCAATTTATATATTTTAAACTGGATAAGTTAAACTCTTTCTGCTGGTCTGTCTAGCTTTTGATTAAAAAATATATATTTTTTTAATGAAATAACATTCTACTTTTGTTACATCTTTTTCATGCAGTTGTCTTTGTGACTCATTTTCCTTTTTCATATGCTTCATCTCTCCAGCTTTTTCTTGCTTTTTCCACCAGTGGTTTGATCTAGCACCATGAACATGTTATATTTGCTGAAAGATGTAAGGCCTCAGTAGAATGTGGAAAAGTGTGTGAGCAAGTTATGCAATTCTGACAAACTTTTTCAATTAATCTTAAAATAAAAATGTAGAAAACTGAACATTCCGTATCCTAAACATACACTATAGCGCGATATGTTTTCAAGTCCTAACCAGCACAAATATACTGTACATGTCCTCTTTCCTCAAAATTGGAAGCACACTGTTGCATGGAATGTCTTTGTATGCTAAAGCATTACAATTTCCATTTACTGGAACTAAGAGGCATAAACATGTTTCAGCATGTTGATGCCCCTGTGCACAAAAGCGAGTTCCATGAAGACATGGTGTGTTAGGATTGGAGTGGTAGAACTAGAGTGACCTGCACAGACTCCAGACCTCATCCATACTGAATATTTTTGGAATAAAGTGTAACACTGACTGCACATTATCATCAGTGCCTGACCTTACTAATGCTCTTGTGGTTGAATGAGCACAAACCCCAGCAGCTATGATCCAAAGTCTATTGGAAAGCCTTACCAGAAGAGTGGAGGATTATAACAGTAAAAAAGGGGACTAAATCTGGAATAGGACGTTGTAAATGTTGAATGTGTAAATACGATATACTGTATATGTAGTATAATGTATACGCAGAGGTAGGTCTCTTGCCTGCCATGCGAAAGGCCCGGGTTCAATTTCCAGCCAATGCCCAAATCCCAGCCGCTG